>PXIH01S0001788.1:43821-53901 GCA_003024985.2 Euperipatoides rowelli
TTAATGTTAGAGAGTTAAAATTATAATATTTGTCATACAACGGCTAAAAAGAGTATTTTATATGATGTTTAAAATATAGACATACCCTGATCCCAAAATGCATCTCTCCAGCCACTTTAATAGTTTTTTTATTTACATAAGTTCGAGGAGAATAGTCAAATCAGGTAAAAGATCATCTTCATCGCCCCTTTCTCCATTCATGAAGCAGACATTTCAATGTCATTCTCACTATACCTCATTTAAAGATAATCCTTTTTTTCTTTTCTTTTTTGAAGCTTTTGAAAGTATGCTAGGAAAAGGGTAACCAACCAAAGAATCACAGAATTTATACATGCAAAAGTAATTAGGCTAGTATTAGGGTTGAATCGTGTAAACGTTTAACCGATCGTCAAAGTAATAAGCTTTTACAATTTCCCACCTTGTTTAAACGTAAAAAAAAAAAGATTAAAAAATCTGTAAGTTGTAACTTACAAAATAATCAAATTGTCCAATTTAGCAATTACCATTTATCTTAAAACCATATTTTAGAGCAATTCAGAATGGTAGGTATAACAATTGAAGTAAAAAGCATTCCAGGATGCAAACCTTGTTTCCAATATGCTTAATAGTTTACAATTGTCCTTTATTTTAATTCTGCTTTATTATTAGAATTTGGCTTAAAAATAATTGGCAATGAATGTGCAACGAGTTTGCATTGGAATACGTTAAAAAAAAATAGCCGAGTTAAAATCAGTTAATAAATGAAAAATTTCAGTATATCTGTAGTAAGTTTTTATTAATTAAAAAAAATGTATATTGAGAAACATGGAATATAGACTGCCTGTCATGAAAAGCTTGTTATCAAATCACCTCTCCGCTTAAATAAATTTTACCATGTTTTATTTATTTATTTTATTTTCTCTCTTTAGGTCTGACATCGATAATTCTACTAGTGATACTAAAGGTAATGTTAACATTTACATTTTATTTATTAAATCATGAAAAATATATATTGTTGGTATCTTAAATAATTTATCAAATACTTTTAAATAAATTATTGTATTTTAATTTCTTGAAGAATTTGATTTCTCTATCTTTTTTTTTTAAATTGTTGAAAATGTGAACAACTCTGCTAAGTGAAGATAATATGTAGAAAAATATAGTAAGGTAAACTAAATTTAAATTAATAATCAACAAATAGAATTTAGTATGGAATAATTTAACTTGGAGAAGGCACAGTAAAAATAAAATATTTATTTAGGGCCTAAATTTTGTAAAGTTTTTTTTTTTATTAGGGACAGTGTTTAAAACTTTAAACGTTTAGTAAAAATGTTTATAGCTTTAGCAAATTAAATGTTTTTCTATCCCTAATTTTTATGGTTTTATTTTGGACTATGAAGTTTTTCTCTCTACCAGCTCTTAGTGGACTACTAAGTGGAGGTATTTTGCAGAGGCTATTTTAAGGAATTTTTGGACCTTTAGGGAGGCGATTTGAGTATAAAAAATTAAAGTTTATTCCAAATATACTGGTATATTTCATGTATTTTGTTTCCTTTGAATTTAAGTTTTGCATTTTTATAATAAAGAAATATGGATCACAATTAAATCACTTTTGTATGTTAAATACAATTTGCCAATTAATGCAAAGTAATTAAATTATAACATTACAAATGTGAAATAACATTAAATACTAATTGAATACAAATTAAGTTAAAATTTTCTGTTCTTGGTGACTGTTTCAATTTCATTTTTGCTTTTTTTGCTACCTTTTTCATTTGCAAACGCCCCTTTATAAATATGTGTTGGATAGTTGTTGTATTTTGAGATGTTACTTTTTCAGATCTTCTTTGTTTCTTTTAACGTATATAAAACATAAGTTTAACGTTTTATAATTTTCTTGCGGTACTATGTCAATGAGATTTTGAGCGCTGTCAGACGTATTTAAGATTATGAAGTAGCCAAGGATAAATATAATCTTTGACACTTTCAGAACCACCAATTGAAAACTCTAAAAGATAGAATAATGGTTCTTTACTACCGTGGATAGAATGAATCGCGCAATAGTACTAATCAATTTTAGATTTATTGTATCTTTATGTAATGAATTCCAACTGCACGGTTACAATTATGTACCGTAGTGCAGTACTAGGAATCAATGCAAATTACCAGCATAATAGTGTACTAATCTTGATTTATAAAGAAAAATCATACTATTATATGTTGTTTTTGATTGGTATGCTTTTGTTGAATGGTGTGTGTGAAAATCTGGAAAATGTAATAACAAATCAACTTTGTTTCGTTTCGGTCAGTGATACTGCCGGTCCAGAGAAGGTAACCTATTCTCGGTATTATGGGATATACAGTATACCAAACATCAACTTTATATTAAAAAAATTATGAGACAGCTGTCAGAAAGAAAGTCAGAATTAAAGATAGAAAAGCGTTTGAAAATAAATTACTTTTTGAACTGCATCATCTACTGACTGTAAAGTTTGTAATCTCTTCCTGTGTAGCAGATCAGTGAAAGCAACATGAATTGGTTCCATTTTCCCCGTGAATTGAAGAATCCACTGTTTATCAGGATTAGGGGCAAAGTCCCAGCTCGGGGTTCTAAAATTGAGAATTAAAAAAAAAAAGGTTTATTTAAAAAAAGTTATATTTTTTTTTAAAAAAAGAATGTTTTAACCATTAAATTTTTTTTTTTGGTTATGCTGTATACAAACTGCTGTACTTGAAAATATTTAAAAATATATGTTTAATTTTTCTCAACAGAAGGCGCTACATGGAAACAAAAGTAAAAGCCTTCAAAGTCATCATAACTAGGTGTTAATCATCTTGAGAGGAGTTCTCAATAATAACTTTTCATTTAAACAGTGTGCTTGTGGCAGATGTATTTCAGGTTTATTTATTTCAATAAATACACAGAATAGAATAGATCACCAAAAAGATCAGCAACAAATATCAAGCGATATATTCCCAAAATAAAATAAAGAATTATTTACATATAATCAAATAGTAATCACGATTTGACGATTAAATCCACTGCAATTAAGCCAACAGATTAACACTAGTTTTGCATAATCTGGACATGAAATAATAAACAAAAAACTATAAATAAACTTAAAAAATTTAAATATTTACAAAACTATAAAAACAAACAGATTTTTATTTATGACTTTTTTTCTAAAACTCACGCATACAACTTTAACCATAACAGCTCGTATTTACTGTATGTACAAATAATACATTATGTTAAATATTTCAAAATCTATAACAGATACAAAAAAAACTTAAATAGTATTTTTTGTTCTATTTTTTGTCAGGAATTTTAATACGGTATATATAAAAAAAAAATCCAACAAACAGATTTTTATTTATGAATTTTTTTCTAAAAGTCGGCTATAAAAAAAGAAAAGAAAAAGCCAGTTCTTCTTACATTTTCCAATGCCGCTTCTCTGTCGTAAAAGATAGAATTTTTTGGTTTTTATTTTTGAAATTTGCATTAAATTCTGATTTGAAAAATATATAAGTTTATTCCTAAATGTTTTTTTATATTTGTAATACACTACTGAAAGTCAAAATTTATGAGAGTCGTTGCGGTGTATCTGACAGATAAAATCAAAGGAAATCAATATATGCCTTGCCGTCACAACACAGGCTAATAGACAGATGAAAAAACTCATTAATTTAGGAGCATTAAATGATGTATAAATATTAGCTAGAAATTAATTTTTGAAAATTAATTATGTATCTCACAGATACCGTGACGACTGTCGGGTTAAAAACGGCAAATTTGTGAAAGCCAAAAATTTTAAATGGATTTTAACTTAATAAAGAATTAATTTCAAGTTACATTCATTTAACCCTGCAGTCGTCGCAGTAAGAAAGTAAGAAGAGTCATCTCGGTGTATCTGTAAGATACAAGTGTATATTTTCTTCTATCTCACTACTTAATCTTTGCAAATCAATTAAATATGACAAAATTATTTTTACTTTGACAATTGTATGTTCTTAAACGATAGTTTGACACAATGTTTAGTATTTTCTCCCAATACATAATCGCTGGAAAAAGTGTGGCAAAAAAAAGTTACATTAATAGTCACGATATATGATACATATCTTATAAAAAAAATAAGAATAATGACACATTTAGACAAAAAAAATTAATTTTATATACCGTAGTAATGTTTTGCTTCAATAACTAAAAAATGTTAGAAAACATAAATAATAATTTTAAAAAAAACTTATGTGATTCATCGCGGTGTATCCGACAGATAAAATCACATGAAATCAAGGTATGCCTTGTCATCATAGCACCATCTAATTGACTAATGAAAAAAAACTCATTAATTCAGCCAAAAGGAAGGCTGTACAATATTCTAGCATTGCACATTAGCTAGAATGACACGATTAAAGATGAAGTAAGTTATCTAAGAGAGACCGTGATGACTGTAGTGTTAAAGATTGTTTCACTTCAAAGGTATTATTAATAATCAAACAAATTCTTCACCAGTGAGATATATTATTAAAAACAGTCCAATTAATAGAATATTTATTTAAGAAGAGTGTTAGAAAATTTAAGGATAAGTTCAAAACTAAATGAAGAGTATTATCTTAACAAACCTAGGAATGTCTTAACAAGAAAGAAACAAATTTTTAGTAAAACATACAAAGACTTAAATCAAGATTCAGTTAGGACTGCTGTCATTTAGTAATCACACTAATTTCAATGATTAAAAAATAGGGACAATTACCTATGTGTTGTAACATTTTCAAACAAATGCTGGTATTGAGGAGCAGAATCTTCAGGTCCATGGGGCGCAGGCATACTCAGTACCATAGCAACTGGCCTATTGGGGAAATACTGCTTTGATTGCTTTAGAAAGGTAACACTATCGTTGGCGATCAAATCTGTGAAATAATCTTTATAGTAATCATCGTCATGTTTGATTTTTTTACCATTAAAATTTATAGTATAGTTATAAAATCGGGAATTACGAATAAGACCAACCCATTCTCTCCATCCCGGTGGAATATAAGTGCCATTATATTCGTTTAAATATTTTCCAAAATAACCTGAAAACAAAAAGAATAGATTCATCAGAAAACAATAATAAAATAAAAAAAAAGTTAGAACTATTTTAATTGCAAAGAAAACTTATTAACAGTCATTGGCAAATAGATTTTAAATTTCATATTTTGGTCATTCTTAAAATGACTAAATGAACATGAAGGAAAATATCTAAGTTAAGGAATAATTAAATATGTGTGTTAAAAGTTTGAAAAAATTCCCAAGAGTAATCAAAATGTCACTACTCAATGTTTGCTCAACAAGAATATAAATATAAAAAGTTTAAATATGAAATATAAAAGTAGGGAGGGGGAGGGAAAGGAGAAAAAAGTAAAGGAATGAAAGGGGGGGGGGGAGGAAAAAAGATAAAGGAGAGGGGAGAAAATATAAAAGAAGTAGAAAAAAGTTGATGGTAAAAGATGAACATAGAAAAAAATATAAGAAAATAAAGAGGAAAAATGTATGGAACATTCACTTCTCCCATCAAACAATTTTTTACAAAAATTAAAACTGATAAAAACTATTCTATGACCAGATTGTTTATTCTATTAACTTCTTTTTTTCTCTAATGTCTATATGTACAGTAAATTCAAAACACCGTTTAAAAAAAAACTCCACCCAATTAAACGTACACTTACTCAACATAAAATATCCGGACTCATACCTATTCCACCTAAATGTCACAGGCATTTTTTTTTACATCATAAAACAATAATTGATTATTTTTAAATTAAATCTAAATTTCACAAAATTAATGTCTGCTAACTCCTAATTAGCCTAAGCTTCTTACAGAAGTTTTTTACATTTGTATCACAAACATTCCAGTTTTCTTTGACAATAGCAATTTTATTTAAATCCAAGGCCTCAATGTTTGGTGAGGTCACCTCTCCATTATTAGAAGTCCACTTCTTAAAATATAAAAAAAATACATATCCTATTACTCTAAGACAGTGTTTTCCAAATAGGGTTCCGTGGAACCCTGGGGGGTTCCATGAGATGAACATTAGGGTTCCACAAGAAAGTTACATCACAGTAACATTTTAATATTTTACATATTAAATAAATAAAATAAATAAGAAAATAAATAAATAAAAAAACTATTTTTAAACATTGGTGGATTGTAAGTACAGCAATATGTACCTAACTGTAGAAGCTAAAACAGCACAGAGAAGATATTCTGGGGCAGTGCATTTGAGTTTAAACAAGTACTAGTGGAGCCATATTGTGGCTGAAGTTTAAGGTTGTGGTTCCGCAAATGTTTAACGAGTTTGAAAAGCTTTTGTGGCCAAATTTAATTGGGTAAACACTGCTCTAAGATGTAAAAATCTACTAATGCACTTAATACTCTTAACTACATTAACATTTCCTCACACCGTAGAAGAGAAGACTAATCCAGTCAGAAATAACTTGCATTTTAAATAACTAGAATACTCTCTTACTTTACATCATCCAATTTCAAGACTTTCTGTATAAATCTTAGTATTCACCAAACATTTTTCCCCTTATAGACCTCTTTAAAGGATCAAGCGGAATGTGTTATTCAGATTTTAAAATGATTTCACCAGACGTTTAGCCACAAACAAGTTATGAGTTGTATATCCATTAGGCCACAATCATAAATGAAGGACACAACAAATATATTTATAATTGACTCTTGTGACAAATTTACAGCCTTCAGAATGAGGGGTGGGGGAGGGAAGAGTGGAAGGAAAAACACTGATAAATATATAGAAATGTAGAGAAATACTCAACAGTAGGATGTTAATATTATAACAAAATAGTAGTTTATTTTTTTTACATAGATTTGTGCATTCACGGAACAACTAATTGTGTATATTGATTGCTAATTTTGTTTGATTGTTTACATTAGTAGCACGGCATTTCTATTTTTAATAGTAAACACCGTATTCGCATAATCTGATCAATTATGAGATCGCAAACAACGCATAAAACAATTAACTTTCTTGAAATAATGGTAATTTATTCAGTTGTATTTAATTGCATACGCCTTGCGTTTTGCTATTTAAGAACGTAGTACATATGCCTTTTTATCACAGTTGAAATAATCATCACCAGTGCAATGAGTATTTTCAATCCCTATGTTATGTTGCCTGAGTGGTGGGTGTCACTCCAGGATTTGTGTTGCCCCCTGCCTATATTGTAGCTGCAACACTGTTTTGTTTTAGGAGCTTTTTGTTAATTTTATGTTAGCTGTTTTCATTGCTTGCAACTAGAATGCTGCCGGCTGTTTTATGGATTTTCTCTGTGAATAAACGATGTGGATATCAATTATTTTACTTGTTTATAACTTACAGTTCATTTAATATATTGGGTGTTCCAATTTTACTTTACAACTTTGGCCCTCCATAAAAAACATAATAAGATAGCAAAGTTCGGTTTTGTGTACATGTACCAGCGACTCATAAAGATTTATTTGCACTCAAATGGTTGTTACTTTCAAGTACGACAAGAAAGACACTTAATTGATGATAGTTCTCCATAGGAAGAGGCCGACTGTGTGGCATGGTTCATAGAGACAAAGTCAGATACACAAGTTCAAAGGAATTGCCAAACAAAATATGGAAGTAACCCACCATATACGAGTGGCACAAGAAGTTTATGGAGACCGGTAGTGTGCTTCATAAAAAGGATGCTGGCCGACCAAGCACAAGTCAAGAGGATAAGGAACGTGTTCCACTAAGTTTCCAATGAAGTCCAAATAAGTTCATTCATATGGCTTCCAGTCAGTTGGCGTTAACACTTACAATGATACACAGTGTGCTTCACAAGTGCTTGAACTTGACTTCCTATAAAATGCATTTGACAAAGGCTCTGCATCCCAAGGATAAACCAAAACATTTGGATTTTGCTGTTCTAGCATCACAACAATCTTTGAACTTGCTGGTAATTGTGCAATAAACATATTTTTTTATCTTATTCCTTTTCTGTTTTATTGAGGATTAAAGCTGTAAACATAAACATGGACACCATATAACCTATATATATACTGTATAATGTTTGAGTTTGGGAAAGACATATAAGGAGAGTGAAAGGTCAATTAAAATTTCCATCTTTTTTTGATGGGCTTTACAATATATACCAGTGATTCTCAACTAGTGGGTGATTAGTCACAAGTGGGTCGCGGGAGTGATTGTAGTGGGTAGCGAACTTGAGAAAGAAAAAAATTATATGTTTTGTAATTATTCCTTTGAAGCTTAAAGATACCATTAGTAAACACATTAAGAATCAAAGTAATTTAGATTTTTTTTCTTCTATTTGATAAAATATAAAAATAATTTAAAATTTATCCAATTAAATGTTTTTTGACCCAAGGTAATAATTAGCTGACCATTATTTAAAATTTTAGCTTCTTGATTAGCAGACTGACCACCTGAAATCATTTTCAATCTTATGCAAAGAAGGTCAATCGCTCTATTTGTTTTATCAGAAATAACTAAATAAAGTTATTAAGTTCCTCGGATAACAAATCATTAGTGAAATTAATATTTAGTTGTTGTTTTTTAGTTTTTAGTTTTAAATATACCGTATTACAACAATAAATGTTTGTAAACTTAACAGAAATTGATTGAATGTTGGAAACGATTTAAATGAGCACGTTGTGATCGGTTCAAGCATTGACCACGCAGGCTTATAATCTCTATGTAACGGTAATTTATTCTTAATTGAAAATTTAACGAATGATACATAATTAATTTTAGTTTGTTACGATTGTTATAATTTGATTTATCGTCTTTAGCCTATATACTGTATTTAAAAAAAATTACTTTATTTAAAGGTCAAATGTAACGGATTTTTTAATTTTTTTTATTATTATTGATTTTCAAAGATAATTACTATAACATAAATTCCACTGAAAAAAAAAATGCATAAAAAAAAGTTATTTACAGATAAAATTAAGACTATTCCTATCCTCAGTCTCAGATTACAAATTGAAACTTTCACATTTTTTTGGGGTCTGAGATTAATTTGATGACAAAATTCTTTCTACAGCCGTTTTCTTTGTAATGATTTAACATGTAAATAGAGGTATGTTCAACTTGTATTAAAAGTCATTTTGATTTAAAAAAAAAAACAAATTGGATCATAATAGCACATAGGATGAATTTGATTATGATTTTTTACAAGTATTTAAACATAGGATTTCCAGCCTTAAGATGACAAAGATAGTAAATATTCTATAGTTAAGTATAGCAAGCTCTATTCATCTCTAAACAATGATGTCATAAAACATCTCCCTTGGTGTGCACAGTTGACAATGTTGTTTTAAGGGGGGAGGAGCTAAAGACAATTTTAAAAATTGAATTGTAAATAAATTTTTTTTTTCTGGTGGATATTTTTCTTAGTAAAAATCTTTGAAAATCAATAATAAAAAAAAAAAAATTAAAAATCCATTACATATGACCTTAATGAAAATTATATTAAAATTCAAAAGTAAAACTAATATAAACGTCAATATTGAAATACTGTACACAGAATTTTTTAACATACTGTAATAATAAATTATGTTAAGATAAAAATAGATAAATTATTGATTGTTGTGGTTAAAAAAAAAAACTCTTATAATGATTACAATTTTATTTCAGTTTTGTTGATTAATATTCTTTTCATATGAAATATATATATTTTTAATATTTATATTTTTTTCTCAATCATATTATGTTTGTTAATATTGGATTTTTCTTTTTAATTTTAAAATTCATTTGTATCATATTGAGATATTTAATATTTTTTTTTGATACCTAATATATTTTTTTAAGTAACCTTCCTCTTCAAAACATGCTTCATTTACCTTATTAAAATTTCAAGAAGTACAAATAACAAATATTTTATATCTAATACATTACCATTTTTTTTAATTAATAGGATGGTAAATTTCATCTATTGTAAAGAGAGAAGAAAACAAAGCTCAGACTTCTCATTCAAAAAATGTTAAACTACTTTAATAAATTTGACAAATTAGTCAAATTTATTAAAGCCTTTAGTTTTGTTAAAATTCATTAGTATGTTTT
>PXIH01S0001794.1:37523-47897 GCA_003024985.2 Euperipatoides rowelli
TTCTTTTCAAACTTATAATAATGACATATACTTTGCACAATTAATTAACTATAACAAAATTTATGGATTACTTATTCAGAAATTAGAAGGACTAAAATGGCAATAAATAACATATCAAAAAAAATTATGGTATAAGAAGGGAAAAATTTATCGATTATTGATCGATTAATCGATTAAGCCTAATCAGTTAAAAATTTTAATCTACTCCCACCCTTAATTATAATTAGCTAAAACTTCACACATAACAAAATATAATGAAAAGAATTTTCATTATCTAAAAAATATAACATTTTCAATTTGAACATAATATCTGCCACTCTTCAGGAATTATGTAGTCTACATTGTTAAAATAATCTAACAAAAAAATAGGAATGAAAGGAATAACTATACCTTTCATTCTGGAGTTTAACTACTTCATTAGTATAATAAGTAGAAAATTACATAACTCCCTCTTTTGGTAAAACAATTTTTAGCAAAAAAAAAATTTAAATTTAAGCAGATAAAAAATTTTCTGTAATAACTTAACTTATAATAATAAAACATTTTATAGTTTTAAAACTAAGTTCTATTTGTATTAATATTCTTAAAACATAACTTATCTTTAACTTCAATCATTTGAATTAACAAAAAAATCCTAAAACTTTTTTTTTAACTTATATTATTAAATTTTTGTCATATCAAAAATTGTAATAATTCATCAAAAAAATCTTATACCAAACAATTTTATTTTGTACTAATAAAGAACCAAAATCCACAATCTTTGTATCTAAGATTGCAAATATTTAAAAATTCTTTATGTATTCATTATGTATTCCATCATATTCTGTATTTTGTAAAATTAATAAGATTGTAAAAATTTCATATCAAATTTCACAAATCTTGTGTAATAACTGTGTCCACTCATAAATATTTTAGACATTATACAGATCTATTATTTGTAAAGATCAGTATCAACATTAATGTAAAACTTATTTGTAACTTTGTAAACTCTTTTTTTTTAATAAAGCCTAAGAATCTGTACCATCACTCAATTCAAAGCATTACGCTCAAAATTATGTATACAATATTGACTCCAGCTGCTTTATCATAAAGTCTACTATTGAATAGTATCATTGTAAAAAAAATTACTCAAAAGAATTTACAAAAGGATCAAACAAAAGGCTTAAAAAAATTTCATATACTGTACTACAGTAGTTTATTGTATTTTGTAAAATAATGAACAGTAATTTACCTCCATCTAGTGGTAAATTATATAATTAAAAATTTCCCATAATTCATTTTGACATTATTGTCTGCTAAGCCCTTTAACTACTCCATTTTGAAAATTACTTTATTTCAATTATCATAAAAATTTTCTTTTTATACAAGAATTAAAAAAGATTCAGACGAACATTCATCTGACAAAGAAATGATAGAGGCACCCATCCTTCCAAAATCCAGCTACAAACAGCATTTTAGAGAGTTAGAACAAAAATATTCATTCCTGATGGATAAATACAGTATATTCAACAAACTGATATGTTACTAAAACTAAGAGAAGAGCTTTGTTCATGGCTTTACTACAAAACCCAACCCCAAAATTACCGAAGGCAAAAGTTTCTGCTAAGTTTATTCCTTGGATCATAACCCCATAGACTTTGGCAAAAAAAGAGGAAGAGCCTGCAACGAAAATCAACTCTCAACAAAGCTATGTAAAACCAGAGGCCGATCTTGCTTTCCCCAGCAATAACATATACCAGTCAGTCCAGATCACCTGCAACTACATCGAGCCACCGATCCAGATTGAAGTAAACTTTGATGGACATTTAAATTGTTTCAAAAATAATTTCTTTAAAACTTAAATTATAATCAAAAATTGAAAAAAAATTTCATTCTTAAAATTAAAAAATCACTTTTTTTTAAAAAAAATTTACGAATCAATCTCATTCTTTTATTAGAATTAAAAATCGAGCATTTATTCAATCATTAAAATTACATATAAATCATCATTAATTCATTTTGCATATACTAAGAATAAAAATTAAACAGATTTCAAACTTCAAGATTTAACTTAACTTTCATCTTTTTTTGTTATTTAGTCTGAAAATTATTCCTACAATAAATTTCTCTTTTAATTAGCCTGTTAACTATTACCACAATAAATTTCTCTCCTTTAAATTAGCCTGGTAACTATTACCACAATAAATTTCTCTTCTTTTAATTAGCCTGTTAACTATTCCTACAATAATTGTCCTATTTTTGTTTATACCTGGCCAGGCAAAAAAATTAATCAAACGTTAAACTTATTCTACATTAAATTCTTTTGAATTTAACTAACCTAGGTAATTCAGTATCCTTCATTTACTTAAAGGTCTTTTTCGTAAAAAGTACTCATGAGTATATATTTTGTTTTCAGTTTCAATAGGCGGAGGGGCTCCAGTTTTTTTATTTACTCTATCCAACGATCGAAGATAGTACCTACCTGAAGTTTTGATTTCCTCTTTTTGTCTACTAAAATCTTCATTAATATTTAATTTACTTAAGTAATTTTCAACTTCTTGGTTCATTTTCTGCAGTTTGATCACAATTAAGGTCGTCATTTACATCATCTTCATCAGGTGGAAAGGTGACGATAGGACCCTTTGTTGTCATATCCGAGGTTATCAGTAATAGCAATTGCATAATCATTTGTTTGTACATCATCAATATAGTGGAAATAGGCTTTTAGTTTGTCCACATGTACTTTTTTAATATTGTTAGGTCCTTTTACTTCTTGAATATGATAGTTAGTCCGTCCATCCAGTCCGTCTAGTTACAGTAAATGGTCATGTACCTTGTATTCAATTTGTGGTTATGGCCAGCATAACCGGGTACAGCCAATGCTAATACACTCTGTCCAATGTCAAATTCACGTAGTCTACGTCCTCTGTCTTTGTTCCTAGAATTAGTTATTGATGATTCTTGTAAATTTGAAAAAAACTTCAGACCTCGCAGCTTCGAGTCTTTCCATAATACAGTCTACTAATTCACTCCTTTCCAAGTTTTCATCATTTTCATCTAAATTGAACTCAGAAAATATGTTGTATTGATGAAATCCATGAAATATGTAGAAGGACACTTCTTTGGTACTCCTATTTATTGCCTGCATGATGTAGAGTAACATAGTTTCCCAATCAGTGTAATGTTGATTGCAATAGTGTGATAGTAGGGTCAGAATCTTGCTATTAATCTTTTCTGTTACTCCATGTGAGCGTGGCCAATAAGGATTAGTTAAAAGGTGTGTTATCCCAAGTTTGAGATTTTTCACAGCTGCGAATATAATTCTTAATATCTTTAAAAATAGTATCCCAAGTTAAGCTTCGTTTCACCTTGCAGAACGTTTTATCGAACGAAAAATGTCCCCCCCACTATATTATCGTGGTATAAAAACAGTACATCTGGTACTAAGGATGCTGGGACCAATGTTTTATAGGCCGAATATTTAGTTTTAGGCTAAAATTACAATAGCGTGGATAATAAGCTAGCGTCCAAATTCCAGTAAAGATTTTCCTACAATATTGGAATCCAAGAGACAAAAAAAAAAAAAACGTTTTAGTTTGAATATTTATCAATTAAATATAAGACTAAGTTTTATAATTGGATTTGTCTAACTGTAATTTTTTTAAATAATTTGGTTATCATCCAATATAAATTCATTTTCTTTAAAATGATTTTCTTTAATTTTATTCAAAATTTCATTACAATATTGGTCTTTTACCTGCTCTTCTGCCATCAATTCTACAGTTATCAATCTTTTTCCAGTTTCAAGTGCACACGTCACTGTCTTGTTCTCTTCATAATTCCTAGAAAGCATGGCAACCAAACTATTTCATTTAAAAGGAATATGCTCAAAGTGCACACCGTTTTGCTGAATACTTAACATCCATCTAGTCACTCTTGAATTAGCATCTTTCAGTTCATTCATATATATATATCAAAGGCTTATGATCAGTTAATAATATAATTTTGTTGCCATAAGTAAGGTGTTTAAAGTGATTTAAGGCAAATACAATAGCTAGGACTTCTCGTTCAATTACAGCATAATTACGCTCTGCATGGTTTAGTCTATGACTTCCATAAGCTATTGGTTGTAGTTCTCCTTTATCGTTCTACTGCTCTAGAATTACCCCAATTGATGTCAGTGATGCATCAGTTTTCATCACGAAGGGTTTGTTAAACTTTGGAAATGCCAGCAATGGAGCACTAATCAATTTTAATTTCAAAGTCTGAAATGTTTCTTCCGCTCTATCGCTCCAAGTGATTTTTGTATTTCTCTTCTTAAGTAGGTCATATAGTGCAGCAATTTCAGCAAAATTGGTTATAAACTTGTGATAAAAATTCAAGCTTCCCAAAAAGCTTTCACACCTTTTACAGTGGTAGGGCGTGCCAATTTTTGTATTGCTTCTACACTACCTTCAATAGGACATCCGATTTTATCTACCATATGACCTAAAAACTTAATTGACTCCCTAAAGAGTTTGCATTTCGAAGGTTTAATGGCCATATTTATACTTTTTAGGGCAGAAAACACCTCTTCCAATGTTTTTAAATGTTCTTCACATCATCAAGCTAAACAAATACATGATTCTTTAGTATGACATCATTTAAACACTCAATCATTATCTTTTGGAAGACAGCTGCTGATGTTACGTAACCTTGACATAGCCTGGTGAATGTATAATGGCAAAAAGTACAGAAAGGCAAACTTTTTTTGGCTTCCTCAGTCAATTTCACATTAAAATACCCATTATTTAAGTCTAAACTACTAAAAATGTGAGTGCCCCTTAAGTTTTCCAGGATATCCTCAATTCGCATTATAGGATACTGTTCATTTACTATTTGTTTGTTTATTTTTCGTAAATCAAAGACAATCCTAACCTCTTTTGAGTCTTTTTTAGGTAATACCATTACTGGTGAATTGTATGGACTAAGTATTTTCTTTATTATATTAGCTTTCTCTAACTTATCAAGTTAAGATCTAAGAGGGCCGTATAAACTGTGTGGAATGCGGTATTGCCGCTGATAGATTGGGGTATCATTTTTTAATTTAGGCTCATATGCAGGTATATTAGCACCCTTCATATTAATTACATCCTCAATAAGAACCGTTTTATGATCCTCAATTATTTTTTCAAGAGCTATTCGATGTGTATTACTTAAACCTAATTCATTTGTTTTAAACAGGCAGTATAATTCACATAAATCTTCGCCATCTTGTTTGTTGTTTAAAAGTGTGGTTTCGCAGCTATAGATTTTCCTTGATTGTGATTGGTTAATGAACTCATCACATACTTTACCTTCACCAAGTTGTAGCTTGACTTCACGTTTCTCACAATCAATAACAGCATTATATAACGCACACATATCAAATCCAATAATCATTTGAAATGCCATCCGCTGTTCCATTTTTATGACACAGACAGGCTGAAGGATATTTATATCGTCTCATTTAATATTTACAACCGTTTTTATTCCGGTTATAGATTTCTCGGAAATTGGCGATTTAATGGAGACCTCCATAGTTTTAATTTTTAACCATTCCAGTCGCACATACTTCTCATCTAGAAGACAATTTTCAGCTCCAGTATCAAGGAGTGCTTAGATTTTCCTCCCAAAAGCTTCTACTGCAATACTAGGTTTGTCCTCATATGTAGAAACAAATTTTATTGTACTAATTTCTTCATTTTTAATGTTAGCCTCACTTTCAAGTTTAGTCTTAGCTTTATTTTTACATTGTTTTGGCCTTTCTTTCTCTTTATCAAATTCTTCCTATAATCGTTAGTAGTAGGCTTATCATTAATTGATTGTTCAACTAAAACATTATTACAATATCTTTCAGGACTTTTAATTTTACAAGTTTGTACTGGATTATCTTTACTCAGTAAATCCCAAAGATTGTAAAAAATAATAAAATCTGACGGACAATTTAGCGACTTTTTTTCTGTAGACATTGTTTGTGCAACACTAGTATCGCTATCTTGTTTCTTAGCCTGAAAACGAGATTGTTTAATTTTATTTCGCTTACATTTATTCGCCGTTTTCTACTGTACTATTTGTTTATTAACACAATTATTTAAACTGGGTAATGATTCACTGGATAAAGTAACTGGATTTGTTCCGCTCTGCCTATCAAAAGATGATGCCCCATCACTCATGGAACCTACGAGTGAAGGGCGGGGGAGTTTAATGAAGTCACGCTAGAATCGGTGCTAGCATTAGTTGCATTATCGGTAGCTTTTTTTCGACAAAAACGTTCTATGTGACCCCCTACCTTACAATTATTGCAAATAATTTGCCTTCTACGTTTTTCTCAATCTAGTATTTCTTTGTTTACTCTGGATAATTCAGCTAATTCTGCTTTTAGTCCCCAATTTGCTTTTCAAACGTTATGGGTTTTGGGTCAACTTTTATAGTACAAACCGACTTCTCTCGTTCCTCATGAGCCTTAAGTTTTCTTTCTAAATCCTCGATATATGCTACTGATTCATTTAAACCCATATTGCCTTTTCTAATCAGTTCTATAGCTAAATGTGGAAAAAAACCTTCCCTATATTTTTCTAGTATCATTTGATTATGCTCAACTAATGAGCTTCCATGTGGCGGACGTAAATGTTCAGCTAATGCAAATAGTCTGAGCCCATAAGCAGCAGCACTCTCATTCACACTATGCTACAAGCTCTGAACAGTTTGTGAGTTTGTTCACAGACAGGTTGTAGTGAAAATAACCTAATAAGGTCTTGTAGCCTCTCCTCAATCATAACTAATTCTCTACTTCCTGAACCTGACAAATATATAGCCTTTGCTTTGCTTATTATTTTATTTTCTAGAATCGTTCGTGCTTTAGCATCTGGCCATCTATACTGATCACTCAAAGCACGAAATTTGGTTACAAAACGTTTGATACCGAATACATCGCCTTCCAAAATTTGGAAGTTGGCAAGCTCGGAAGAAGTGTCATGGCCGCCTCTATCATAACAGTCCTCTGGCAGTTGACAAACGACATTAATTGGTGATTATTAGGAAATTTAGTGTCTCTCTGATGATAGCTACAACTAAAACATGCTTCACCGTTAACACTTTTTTCAGGTAACTATCTTTTTTAATATCCTTATCACTAATTAATTCCCTTTTTATCGGTTTAGCTATATCGATAGTATCACCAATCCTAGATATATATTTTATTAACTTATCGGTATATTGCCGAGGTGGTTCTAATATTGGAGTAGATACGCTAACTTGATTTGAAATTTTTTGACCTTAAATGTTCAATAGAATTTCTCAATAATTCAATATGAGCATTTTGATCTTCAAGATCAATCATTAAAGTTTTTATTAATTTTTTTTTTGTCTAATTCGACTTTCATGGCCTCTTCAATCGCTAAGTTTTTCTTGATTGCTGTAGCTACATCCGGGGTCTCTGCTTCTTCTGTCTCGCAGCTTTCAAGACTCAACGGATTAAATAACACTAACAAATTTTCTTGAGACATTTTTTAAAATTTAAATATTAATAAAATTTGACAATAAAATATTAAGTATATAAGTATCAAAAATTAAGGATGTCTGTGTGTGGAAGAATTTACGAATGAAAATTACCATAATATGCGCTGCGGTACTAAATTAACATTAAAATTAATATAGCAAACGTTAAAATAAATAAACTTCAAATACGATTCTATCCATTTTTTAGGCGGACGCCACTTCAAGAAATCGCTTGAAGAAAAAATTACGATAAATAGCTAACAAAATTAAAATAACATATCAGAAGGTGCAAATAATTCGAAAAATCCTGTCGCCAAGCCAATTTTCTTTCCTTTATATGTCAGATACCAATGGTACGGGCTTTGCTGAGTTGGAATAGCCTACCTTATAGAGTAACCACCCTCTTCGTTTATTAGACTCTATTCTATCACAAGAGAAGCTATTTATTAGAATTCACAAAGTTAAGTTGATTAAAATTAATAATTACATACATACACTACATTAACAAACCAAGATTAGAAAAAGTCTTAAATAGGAACTAATTAAAATACCCTAACAAAAAAAAACAACTCAGTTTAGCCAATAGGAATAAGGAGGTGAGAGAACTAGGTTCACTATTGTTCCTTAGCCCTGATAGAGCGGTCCAAGTACCACCCCCCGTCGTGCTCTAAACTGGAAAAGCATCTGACAAACATAAATAATCATTTCTATAGTAAAGTAACTCCCACACATAAACAATTTAAATTAACAATGCATCATATTTATTTCTAAAAACAATTCATGACAAAACTATTCCATTCCCAAATATTTATCATTTGCAATAAAATTCCCAACAAATTACAAGAATAATTTTCACTAGTGCAAGCTTGGGGAACGCTAAGAGGTGGTCAATCTATGTTGTGTAGAAAATTTATTTATAAATTTTATTAAATAAAGTTATTAATTTAAATTCTAAAGTTCTGGACCATATTATGATTGTTCAAATTGGATAAAAAGTTCAGGATACACAATAAGCTTGAAAAAGATGAATATTTGCGGTAAGAAATTTATATTATTATTTATGAAAATTAGCTCATTAACAGATGAAATAAAATTATTTTTGTCGATGGGGCTCTGCAATTGTTATAATTTATTCGTTAATTATTTTACTCATTGGAAATAATTTTGCAAATCAACGATTGAACAAATTTTGAAGGCAATCAAATGTACAGTATATTGTGATCAATCACGCTTTGAAATGATTTGCAAAGGGTTGGTTAGTCATGGTCTGCAGTTTAGGTATTGCATCTCCTTGGTTTGGTTTGGAGATGTTACCAGTAGAAGATTCAAAAAATTTTAAACCCTTCTCTTTGACTCCTTCGTTGGTTTTGCTTTTATACCTGAAGATCTGCTAACATCGTCTGCTATCAGCCAGCAAGCACCAGGATTTGTCAGTAAGATTATGACAACTTCCTCTATTCTGCATAGAATGACAACAACTGCAGCAGCTCCTTCAGGTGAGTAATGCTTCAATTAGTATTTGTAATTAACAGAATTCCTTTTAATAAACAATGTAATGAACAAAAAGCTAATTTCATAACTAAATAATGAAATCTTTATAAAATAGAAGTACATCATATTTTAAAATTATAAAGTTAATAATCTTCAAATTATATGCTGGTCTATCTATTCTTGTAACATAGATTAAATTCCTTAGTATTTACAGTAGAGTAGGCTATACAATCATAGACTTGACCCAGATTGACTACTCAAAGGGGATTTGCATTATATTTTGCGCAATTAAACAATATTCATACAATATTATATTAAAATCTAGCTAAAACTTCACACATAACAAACAAAATATAATGAAAAGAATTTTCATTATCTAAAATATATAATTTTCAATTTGAACACAAATACACATATCTGCCACTCTTCAGGAATTATGTAGTCCCATAGTGTTAAAATAATCTAACAAAAAAATAGGCATGAAAGGAATAACAATGCCTTTCATTCTGGAGTTTATCTACTTCATTAGTATAATAAGTAGAAAACTACAAATATGTTCAAAAACATTTAGGAATAAACTTAGGCCTATACATTTTTTAAATCAAAATTTAAATCATATTTTAAAAATCAAAACAAAAAATTATATATCCAACAGAAGAGATAATGAGGAAAAATGTAAAAATATCAGGAAAAATAACTTTTTTTTTTATTTTTCAACTTATAGAAAAAAATTAAAAATAAAACTTTTATTTTTAATATTGTTTTTCTTTATAGATTTAGATTCCTGATCAAAAAATAAACAACACTGTCATTTTAGATTTTTTTTTAATCTCTTATAAAATTTTAAATATTCAACAAAATGTTATATTTATACATAAATGAATATTTGAATTTTGTGCTCCCTGTCAAAGCTCATAAATGTTGAGAAATGACAGGTTGCATACCCTAATGGCAAGAGAGTGATGTGATCATGTGACTCCGGTTCTGCAGATGTATTTTTTTTCATAAATAAAAATATTTAAAGTGGTTTATNAATGCCTATTTCAACTTCATTGATTTGTGTGTATTTTTTGTAAAAACAATGCTTGTTTAATTAATCTATGTGTTATATTGAGTCCAAAAATGCATCAAAATTAGACTTTTATACCAATATTTATCAAAATATAAAACTGGCAAGTGACGTAAAGTCTATAATTTTGCTAGATAAATCTTGCATGGTTGTCAGACGAGCTGTATATGTGCAACGGTTTGAGCATTAACAGACCAATAAGAATGTACTGTAGATCAGTGATTCAGAACCCTGATTTTTTTTTTATTTGCAGTCTGTGGTTTTTATAAAGGCAACTTGAAACAAACGCAAGTAGGCTGAAAATAAACCTTTAACAA
>PXIH01S0001796.1:29479-41836 GCA_003024985.2 Euperipatoides rowelli
AAGGGAGGGTGGGATTAGGAGGAGAGTAGCATTAAGGGATAATGCAGGCAGAGAAGTTCTAAAATGGCCGGGCAACGCCGGGTACTTCAGCTAGTGTGTTAATAAAGTGTACCATCTCAAAAATGCTAAAAATAAATTCAACTCACTAGTATAAACTGTTTAATTATTTTTTTAATTTTAAAGTAGTGAATTTGACAAACTTCATTGAACATTTCAGTAATATCTGATGTCCTTTCTTTTGCATGAAGACCAATCGTTGTGTACTCCTGTAGTTGTATACTTTCACTGTGGTCATATACTATTATGATAAAGTATTCAGTTGTTTTATTCTTTATTTTTTGGAGTGACTAAGATCCAAAGTAATTTGGTATTATCAAGTTTTCATTGCTCCAATTAGTAGGTTTGATACAAACATTTTTTGTCAATTATTGTACCGTAATTCATGTTTTCTGAATAAAAAATAATGTAAAACTGTCAATAGAAAAAATACAAAAAGCATTTTTGTTTATAGTACTGTACATTCCTCAATTTACTGTGGTCCATTAGAATTTGGCAATCACAAAAACATGGTGTGATAATTTCTTAATTCAGTCTCAAATAATTCATATTGCTTATTTTCTCAGTTTAAAGGAAAAAAGTTTTGGAGTAAGGTGTAGTATGTCTTAATAATTTCAATATCTTCTGTTAAGTTTTTATCCCTTTATGTAAGCATTTCATTTAATATTATTGTTCATAAACATCCCAAAATAAACATTTCATTTTTAATTGTTTTTTATTTTTTTCAGCATCAAACAATGGACTCTTAAGTCTATTTAATTAAAAGCTAAGTTCAGCAGCTCACTTATTTGGATTTACAGGATCACTAAATATTGTCCAAAAATCCTATCAAAGTGACATTATTTTAATTGTGAATATACTGTACCATACAAAGACATATTAAAAATGATCTAAAATACACATTTAAAGAAATAGTTTTACTCCAAATTTACATGATCATTCTACTTTGTTCAAAAGAGAAATGTACAAAACATTATTATGCTCTTTCCATCATCTATATAAGAATTAACAGAAATTATATTTCTCGCAGAAATGTTTAATTTATGAAATAGGCTTTTGAAAAATGCTTTTTTTACATTAAATTGATAAATATCTAATTAATGAGTCTTTATTTTATTTTGTTCATCAATATAAATATTTTTTAAAATTGTACAGATGTAAATCGTTTTTATATTATAACATTTTTGTAAATTTTACTTCCAAATTATTTTTAGTGTTGATTTTTTATTTATTTGCTGAGCAATTCTTTAAATTAGGACAAACGGCAACTTAGCACATATTATAAATCTTAATATTTAATTTATATTGATTTTAGTAAATCTTTACTGACTTAGAGGCATAACCTAATTAGTGCTTATGACCATTGTCTTTACAAACAAACAAACAAAAAAAATGGCATATTTATGTATACCAGTAATCCAGTGTTGGTCGAAATCCGACCAATAAGAAAATTTCCTTTGTAAAAAGCCGCCGCAACGCTAAACAATAAATGTTTTATTTTTATATATTTTTTATATATACATTTTAGCTCATTGCACTCCCTCTCCATATAAACTTTAACTCTGCCAAATCTCACACTCCTCCATGCACCCAATATGTTTAGAAAGGGATCCAAAGTTTTCCCTTCACGTATTAATATATAGAAGATATTATAAGTAACGAAAAAAAAAAGCAAATAAATTGTAGAACTAATAAAAAAAAAAAAGAATGAAATTTAACCAACATCACAAAAGAGTTGGTAAAAGTTATTCATTCATTGCATTGCCATATTTATTTTATTTTAAAAAGAAAGGTAATAAGACTAACTGTAAAACAGTTTTGATAAAGTATTATTGATTTTATAAAAAAAACAATGTCATATAATATTATCAAGATTGTGTTTAGTACAAATTTCTCAGCACAGACAGTAATGCCCCTATGGGACATTTTATAATTGTTTGATTCACAGGTTCAATTGCATTGTTTAGAAGGGAGGTGGTGACATCTAGGGCACTAGTGCTACAGCTATCTCAAACTACATTAAACTCACCATCTATATGCAACTACACACAAACTGATTGACAAGTCATTATAACCTAACTGAATGTTTATGTATTGTATATTAGTGTGCTGTTAACGTTTCTGGAACAGTATTATCAATATTTGATTGACTATATAAAATTTGGTTTCATACCTTCAACAGTTACCTTATGTGTTAACTTTGCCATCATGTTTTATCAAATGAAGCAATGAAACCATCAAGATTGAATGAACATTTGATTACAAAATATCCTGAATAAAGTTATTAAAGATGTGGCATACTTTTTCGATTTAAAAGCCAAACATGAAAATCATAATACTGTGGTAGTAGTCAGCATTAAATAACTTACAGATTATACTAAGGGAACACAAAGGGGTGGTACATTTAAAAATAAATAAAAAGTGGCGTTTGGCTGCCTAGGGTTAAGAATACTGACTTGATATTATTATTATTATAACATTAATAAAGGATTTTATCATCAAAATATAATTCCCAATTTATTATCATTATTATTAATTAACATCAAGGCGATAGCTCACATTTTAGACACTAGAATTTTTAAATACATTTTGTTTTAACTGTCCAATAGCACAGTCTATAGTTCAGCTAATTCAAACCTTGTAAATTGTAAACATTGAGACTTGTAGTCAGAATTTGAGGTCACAGAGGCTCATCTAAATAATAGCTTTGTTATTATCTGAATTAATATTTTATGTGTTATAAATTAATAAGCTAAATATTTTTTTCAAACCAAGAGATTGCTAAGAGAAAAATTGACAGAATTTCTGTTATACAGTAGGTCCTTTTTTTTTTTTTGACCAGGTAATGCATTACATTTGTTCTTATAGGAAGTAAATGATTTGTGCATGATACAATAACTGAATGTCAGCTGTTTTGTGGTGATTTTTATAATTTGTTTAGACATCAACAAATTTTTAAAATAATATAGAATTACAGAATCAAAATTTTTTAAAAATATTTGTAATTAATTACAATGCTATTCTATATAAAGTGTAAATTAATCCCTTGTTTTTAATTTTAATAACCTTTTTTTATACAGATGGATTATTTTTAGGATTTTTTTTAGTAATTATCTTTGGAAAAAAAAAAGTCATTTTTATTAAATGCAGTTTGATACTACTTTACTTTTAGTTTATGAATTAAACATAGATGGCAGTGCTGTGATAGTAAGTAATATGTAGAAAAGAAGTACTGTAAATACCTCTAGGATGGTTAGACCATTATGTATTCCAGCGCTGTCCCATAACTCGGTAATTATAGCTGATGATGCAAACCTAGAAGAAACAATAATACAAAAAAATTTAAAAACATTTTATTTTTAAAAATGATTACCAGTGTTTCTTTCTGAATACAAATGTCATAATCACTTTGATCCATGAGGATAACACAAGGAAGAGGAAGATGGGGTTAATAAAATAGTTAATTATTTAATTGTGTGTGTGTGTGTGTAAGATGCACACGTACATGGGGGGGGGGGGGAGTCCGGTCTCGACTACAAAAATCTAACTTTATTCCTAGTTTGTTAAGTTTTGTACTTTTTGGGGGTTATGGTACTGATCAGTCAGTCCTTAATGAAAATTTATTTTATTTATGGTAGAGTTTTGTTCATGATTTTGTATATATTGTAAATATTATATTTTTCATCAGTAGTAAATGTTTTGTAAATATAATTTTATCCCCAGTGTAAGGTTAGTAGCACCCATTCACCCTATCTAAAATTCCAGTTAAACAAATGGTTATTGAAGCAAAATTTTGCTACGACAGTGTCATCATCTAACCTACAGTATGTCAAAAATAAAAAATATAAATTATTTGGAATTATTCAATAAATCTTGTAGAGGGAAGGTTCTAGCCTGAACAATAATTCACCCTTTGATCAAGTTAAGTATGCAATAACTCATTATAAATAATTGTAATTTTATTTCCCTTTGAACTGCATTCAGTTGTGTTTTGTTAATTGTTATTTTTGTGTGATCAATAAACTATTACAGTCGAAAAACTATATAAACTTTTTAATATACAGGAAGAATAAATACAAAAGGGATGTCCGATCGAGTCAGAATCAAAACTCATTCTAAAGAACAATGCTGTATTCTTTCAAGCATTGTTTAACGAGAATTGAAGTAATGCTAAGCCTACTTCAAATCTCTAATCTTCAGTGTAGTAATAATTAGACATTCAATATACTATAGGAATGAAATATGAAATAAAGTAATGGATACGAATGAATATTAAACTCTAAGCTAGTTAGTTATAGCGCTTATATTGTTTGTGTAATTAGGTACCTGAGTGGGGAAAAAAAGAGAAATTTTAGTCAAAATTTTATATTGAACCTTTTTAAACTTTTAGCTGCTGGGTGCCTAATTGCTGCCACCAGGCTACTTGGAATGTGTCAGTAGAAATTTATATTACAGTGTGTGTGAATTGTGGATGTGTTAGTTTAAAAGTAAGCTTTAACTTTTTAAAAATAATAGAGTTCAAACAATTTAAGGGGATGTTTAAGGTTTTTTTTTTCTGGTTTGCAAGTATTTTGTTGTTGGTCTGCATATTTAAATTGTATTTTCAACATTTGTTTAAAATTATCATAAATATGAGATACTGTAATGAATTATAAACAAGAAATTAATTAACTACTTTATTTATTTCATCATGGTCATATGCATGCGCTCAATTTAATTCAAATTACGTGTAATTCATCAATTCTAACGTCCGTATGCATATCTACATTATTTGAAATTCTCGTCAACCTTCTAAACTATTGTACCGTAATTCAATTATTTAATAAAATCCTGAGAGCATTTTAATTTCAATTTGTTAGCTAATAATCATGTAAATAAGCTAAAACTAAACATCAATACTCTTTGTTGTATGATGTGTCTGCACATTAACCACATCCACATCAATTTCAACTAAACATATATAGCCTAGATTTGTCTAGAGCACAACTCTTGGTAACATATCAATTGCCTGGGGCTAATCCATAGGTGTCAAACAATATTTTAATCCTTTTTGCATGTAAATGAAATGGAATGGTAATTTGAACTATTTCTAACCCATATAAAATGGCCCTCCAACCCAAATCCATCATTCGTGACAACTTTTTCAAAACTGAAATTTTTTTACTACAAAATCCACATTGGTCAATACAGCAATTGATACATCTGTAAAAATATAGAGCTCTAGATATCATATTTCACAAGTGATAAAAAAATGCTGAATTTATATTTTTATGTTTGTTTAATTTGGTTTCAGGATGCATCTTCATCAGCAGTCCAATGAATATTCAGCAGAAGTATATCCAAATTTGATTCCATGTTGCCATGCATGACATCCCCTCCGAAATTTCAAGAAAATTACAGAATAACTTAAATTGTGATTTTTTTTTTTAATTATCTGAATTTAACGTTTAAAATGTTTTCTTTAAATACCAGCAAGTTATATCACAGTTATATTAAAGGTGTACATCTTGTGGTTGCAAAGCTATCACTGTGTCAGGTATGATATGACAATATAGGTCATAAACATAGATGGCAGTGCTGTGATAGTATGGCATTTCATAGGTCCGGTGAAGCTAAAGTGAAAAACATGAAATTCTAACTGTCAGAGAGTGGGTGCTCAGATATTAACCAGGTTCATTAAGATCACTGGCAGATGAGGGGACGTCTAGCACTGCAGTGTAAAGGGTGGACTTTACATGATATACAGATGTATATATTACTTTAACAAAATATTACAATTTGAAAATTATTTTAAAGATTTGAGGATAGTGTAAGATTTAACTAATCAGAGGTGAAATATCCCTAATCTCCACCCCCCCACTCCAAAAAAAAAAAAAATTGGACAAGAATGGTAATTCAGAAATATTAAATTAAAATATAAAATTTTTAAAACTAAAAGTTCTCATCTTAAAAAGTAAAAAAAAAAAAAAACTAGTTTTCAAGATAAATAGATGGCTTTTAGAATGAAACTTTTTTTAATGAATTATACTTTATGGACCAGTAACAATGTGAAACAAAATTTAAAAATAATTATTTATTAAAAAAATCCATATATTTTTTATATATACCGTACATTAAATTTGACCCAATTTTCAGCATATTTTCTAGAATAAATTTAAAATCTTTTTTTTTTTAAATAAATAATAATAGACAAATATTGTTTAAGTTAGTTCTATAGAACATTATTTAATATATTAAACTAGTAAAATTAACAAAAGATAATGTTTATCATATCTTCATGTAATAAGTGTGTTAGAATACCGGTTTAAAATTTATAACTTAGTCATTCTTGGTTATAAAAAGCAAGAAAAATATAATTACTGTATGTACAGGTGTCCAACAGTTACCACTATGATAACGATTTAACATAACTCATGAACCAAAAGTCGTATCCACATAACGTTTGTTTAAAATCTCCACAGTGTTGGGTGATGCTGAACGATTATCTTGACCTTTAGCCTTAAACTTCCAGTATAGTTCAACCATGCTTGGTGGTTTTTTTTCCCATTCACTGTTTGATATTTACGTTAATTGCTGGAGATTTCATTTCAGCCAGTCACAGCACACATTGAGATTTTTATTATATGAACACCATTTGCATTAAAAGCACTTTGTGGTGCCATCTATTTAACAACCAAAAAAATTTTTTTGAGTTGGTAAACAAATTGCATTAAATAGTTTATGGATACAACTTTTTGTTCAGGAGTTAGGTTAAATCGTAATCATAAAGGTAATTCTCGGACATCCTGTATAATGCATTTCCTAAATCATATTTTAAGTCTTGCAACTAAAGCATGCCTGTTGTAATAAAGTGCCTTTTTTACATTCATAAATGAAAGGCTCACAGGGAAGTGATTACTTTGCAGAGAAACTTGTTGGGAGCTAACTCACTAGAAAGATTGATAGAACATAACAATAGTATATACTGTATATATTTATTTCACCACAGATGATTCAGCCATTTACATACAGTATGTGAGCATACTTATTTATTGGAATCAGTATTTTACCTTTACACTCAAAACTTTCAAATTTTAATATTTGTAATTTAAAGGTCCCCAGACGTTAGTCTGTTTTGCAAGACCATAATTAACGTTGATCTTTAACATTCACAGGCCCTATGCAATATAAATAAAACAAACAGAAAAGTCTATTGAGTGCCCATAATGATCGTTCATTATGCATGTTTCACATTAAAACTTGTATTGTCAATACGCACATTTCCTCTTAAAAAAAAAAACTAAAAATTTAGGCCATGGGGACAGGGTGGGATTAAGTTTAGGATTCTTTGTATCCATCGGGTCAGAAAGGGTTAAGGTTAGGGATCCTTTTTAAACAGAATTTGATCAAAATTAATAAAATATTCAATTACATTTATGACTGAATGATTGTGGAGGGTACTCACTAAGACCTTGTTAAAAAAAAGTTGCAATGTTTGCAGATTTTTTTTAAATTTAAAAATGTTTGCAATAGTTAAATTCAAGGTATAAATTTACGATGAGCCATAAATCCAAACATAGTATGGAATTATTATTTGTTCAGTGGCCATAAGACAACTTCCTAAATAGTTAAAAAAATAAAAGAATTCCATATCTAATATCATACATTGTGTCTTGAATCTATATACTGAAACATTGACGATATAATATTAGAGCACCATTTTTAGTTGCTACACTTGTATATTTTACTGTACATCAGAGAAAGACAAAATCAAAGATACTGAGCCATTTACATTCTAATTACAAAAAGTAATATTGAATCCATCTTTTTAATAGTAATCACACAGAAAACTTTAAGATAATAATAGAGCTAATAATAACAAGAAATTCCACACAGTCTCAATATGAACGTTAGCAAACAATAATGAAATTAATATACCGTACTGTAGAAATGGACATGAGTCTACTAAATGATAAAATATTTCATTTTATTTGTGTTTGCTTAAGACCATTTGACTTGTTACAACAAATTAAAAACATACAATCAATGATAACAAAAAATATATTATCGGGGTATATACATTATACACAGCCACATATATAGTATATGTACTGTATATAACACTATTATACTATAAATAAAGCAACTCATTTTACATTATCAACATTAATTAATAGTTAATGTTTATTATCTATCTTATATCACACCTCTGTCAGTCCAACATTGAAAAGGTACTTGTGGTGAACATTTCTAATAAAGGTAAAAATGTCTTTCATAAATTTGTATAACGAGGTATTATTCAAAACCACTACTGGTATTCTATGACACAAAAAACGTTCTCCTAAAAGTAAAAGTTTGTCTCTGATTTATTGGTCAATGTCCACAGAGCTGCAAATTATGTTGTTCAGTTTAAACAAACCCATTTTTATTTCCTTTGCATATACCGTAACCTCTTTGAACTTAACACCAAATCATTTTTTATCGGTCTTTGAAATAGTGACTAGAAGTTTCAATCTTTCTTCATATGGCATATTTTGATATTTATATCCTTTGTTAACTTTCTAAAAGTACATTCAAATCTTTTTTATTGATGTAAGATTGAACACTAGTCGACTATTAATTGTATGTATCATTGAAACTGTCTGCTATCATGAATTTTATATTTCTCTTTATGAACCATGCTTGGTTCATTGGTGATTTATAATTAACCTTTCTCAGAAGGTCTATCAGAAAACAAATTATATTCTTATCCCTTTTAGGCAATATACAGTAATTATCTATTGTCATTACAATAGCCTGAAATAAATGAGTTTTGAATAAATATTAACATTAATAGAATAATGTCCCTTAGTTCATAAAATAATTACGTATATGGCCCCTTCTGAATGACAATTTATCAGCTCATTTTTGTTATGTAAGCAGCTGTAATTGAATGAATAAAGGTTATTGATAAAAATTATTATTTTGATCCCAAAACCAATTAAAATGAATATGATATGTTGAGGGAGGAGTTTAAACTCAAGATTTAATTAAAACACCAAAATGATTTCCAGCTATTAATAACAATTTAAAAAAAAAATCGTCACGTGTGAAACAAAAATCAGACTTTTCATTATTTTGTGTTTTATATTAATTTAAAGGTTACTTTTTTAAAAATAACTACTTATAGTTAAAGTAGTTTGTTACAGTTCCGTTATTACAGTTACTAAATATAGCTACTTTCATTAATGGTATAAGGGAAATAAAATGGAGTCAAGTTTTTTTATTTTTAATGGCTGGTTAATGAAGTGACGTTTTAATAGGGGTCATTTCATCTATAAATCATGAGTGGGTGAAAAATGTGTTTATATATATTAAATGTAACAAATTGAAAAAAAAAATTGATTTTAATTTTTTTATTTTATTATTCGTTATATATTTAAAAAGAGCAAAAGCATCTATAACCATAATTGGAATATGATTGTGTTCCGAAGCCAGTAACAGAGCCATCTATGCTCGGCGCAGGAACTATTTTTAGAAATTTTAAGTGGTGTTTTCTCTTAGATAAAAAAAAAATCTTTGGTGTAACGGGCTTAAATAAAAAAATGTTTGATGTCCATGGAACGGCTTAAACAAAAAGGGCTTAAACAAAAAAAATGTTTGATGCCCGTATAACGGGCTTAGTCTATCATTAAAAATCTTTTGGTGAATTATAAGGGAACAATCTAGCACATATACAGTACACACAGAAAAATATAATGAGCAAAAACATTGTCTCAATTGCCAATTTGATGCAAGGCTACATGTTGAGAAATCTCCAATTTCTTCTTTCTTAAATCCTTTGCTTTTAGCACTAATAAAATATTAAGTATCAATTATTATACCAGTAGTATTTTGTTGATATTTTGCTTTGACTTCAACATACGGTAAGTGTAAATTATATAAAACCAAGTTAAATATTATAAATCTTTTCAACGTTATTAACTATATTCATTCACTAAAAGACTTTACAATTTTACATCTCTAATTGAATGTTACATTATGCAATAATTTCAAAAATAATTTTATAATAACCCATCAAATAATTTGTTTACACTGCAGAAAATGATAGTGTGTACAAGATATCAATATTTTCTTATATTATGACAAATAATTAATCGATTACTAACCCTGTATGTTCTGGATCGATAGCAGACAAAAACTGGAATCCATCACTTGTTTTATCCGTTAATATTCTTTCTTCTAGATTAAAAGTTGATTGCCTTTTGAATAATTTGGCAGCGGGTGTTCCACCACCACCAGGGTTGGGGGTTTGATTTGCATTAATTTGATTATTGTGGTTCAAATGTGTAAATTCCTGCAGGAGGTCTTCAAGGCTTACTCTGTGGTCTTGATCTTTATCAAGCTTTTTAAAGAGTTGTTGATAATCCTGAAATAGATCAAATAATTATACAGTATTTGAGTACAATTATTAGTGAGAAGAAAAAAATAATTCCAACATTAACAGACAGTAAAATAATTAAAGTTATTATTGATAAAACTAAATATCAGATATCCACTTGCAGATTATCTAATAATTGTTAATTGAAATTATGATGGTTCATCAATAGATAAATCAAATGTACCTCCCGAGTAATTTCTTTAATGCCCACATGCTTTACAACCCTAGCCAACTCTTCTTCATTAAGGTATTCCTGAGGTCCAACTCCAGCTTTAGTTAAGATTTCTTGCAACTGTTCTACATCTAAACTTGTCGTCTTTTCAGAGTCATCTTCAAAACTACTATCAATGTCTAGAAAGAAAGAAAATAAAAAAGCTTAATTGAATAAATATATATACTGTAGTATAATTTATAGTGATGTAAAAAAAAAAAAGCTGAACAGAAATCAATGATATAAAATATAGCCTACTTCCCCCAAATATATTGGATAACAACATACAGCCAAACTGTTTTAAAAAAATAAGGAAAGGATGGCATCTATAAATATATCATGATCAGGATCTGATCCTCAAATTTCAGGGCCTGTTAAAGTATCATCTTTTGGGGTCCCAATTTTCCATTACTTTGGTACATATATTTCATAATTTGAGGTTATTATATTTCTGTATATTTTCAAACAGATTTTATTAAATATACATAAGACAATATTTTTAAATGCAATTTTCATTTTTGAGAAAGTTTAAATTTATAATATAACTTGAATTTTTTAGAATTACATTGAAAATATTAATATTTGTTTTATTAACGTGAATTGATCAAATAATAAAGAACCATTTTCTAACATATTTTTAAAGCAGTAGGGTTATCTTCCTATAACAGAATATTTTTGTACGACTTTGAATTGTTGAAAATTATACGATTATTTTTTTTCATTATGAGATTGTTATTCTTTATTTTTTTTCACTGTAAAATTTATGAAGTAAGGAAGAGGAACTGGCACTACGCTGGGAATGTCTTGAGAGGATTTGTAAGAATTAGACTAGTAAAAATATTTGAGGACAGAAAGAGAGAAGAGAAGGGACAGACAAAGGAGAGAATGGTCGGACGACCTTAAGGACTGGGATAAATACAGAAGTACTGTGTTAAAATGAAGAACTGAAGATAGAAATATTTGGCGATTCATGTGCACGAACCTCTGCCTCAGAGAATGCACTGAATGATATGAAAATTTATCAAAATTAAGAATAATTTTTTTTTTAGAATACAACACAATAAGAACCAGGGCATCACACAGTTAAAAAAAAATAAGAATATTTGTTCAACTGGGAAGACTTACCTGTATCTTTAGAATCGGTGTTGTCTGAAATAAATTCTTCTATTTCTCTATCACCTAATGGTAGAGGTGAATAATCCTCTTCTGGTGTAACAGGATCATTCTTGCTACTAGGTGGAGATTTATCCTTAAAAAAAAAAACATAAATAAATTGTACAATTGAAGAAATTAATTATTTAAACAAAGAAATTGTAACCATTGCAGAATTTCTTTCTTTTTCTTTTTTATTATAAAAAAAAAATAGCCAGGTAAAATCAAACCTAATTATCATTTACTCTAAGTAATGCTTCCCAACATAGTATTATAACCTATCTACATTGTTTCTATTATTTGAAATATTTTTTTAAATTTTGATATGGATCGTATAATCTGCCCACCCTTTCCCTATAAAATGTTAAACTTATCATTCAACAAACTCCCAGAACAGAGGTTAGTATATATATTTTAATTTTGCCAATAATCCATATCCTACGGGGCTAGGATTCTTGATTAATTTATAAGAAATTCATGTACTTTGTGTATTTTGTTTGTTCAAATAATAAACCTGATAATAATAATAATAATAATA
>PXIH01S0001800.1:21264-33824 GCA_003024985.2 Euperipatoides rowelli
AAATGGCGGCGGAACACAAAAGTAAAATCTTCCCTTTTTATTCTATTTTAATATTAGATTTGGCTTAAAAATAATTTATAATGAATGTTTGGGAATAAAGAAAACTATGTTTAGTTGATCTATTAAGGAGAAATCATGATAGATGAATTTCAGAATAGCTGCAGAAAGATTTTATTTTTAAAAAAATGTATCGCAAGAAAAGCTTGTCGCAACATGAATAAATAAATACTTTAGAAACAATACATGAGGAATTAATAGATATTCAAAAAAATATTTTGACATTTTATTAAAAAAAATTTTGTGTGTTTTTTAAATTAAATTTGTATTATTTTTCAAACATTTTCAAATCTTTAAAATGTCATCCCATATCATGATAGCACCCCATGATGCTTAACTTGCTTACCATCTAGTGCTGCCACTGGTCTTACCTTGAAATAAAACAAATATGGTAAATAAACAAATACAATCCTTTCATTTGAGAATAAAGTCTGAGGAAATTCATAATCATAATTCCCCGTAACAAAAAGCTGAAGGACATAAGCTAAGAAACAGTGTCATATTCAAAGAACTGCGTAAATTCTAAAATTTCTTTGGCGAATGCATCTCATGGAAGAAAAAAATAAGATGAAATCACAGTCATTTCCATGGTTTCATAATTATCAGTATGCTAAATAAATGAATTGACGGGTCTATGTTCTTTATGTTTTCCTTGCGGTAAATTAATTAATTTTACATAACAAAAAAAATCTTAAAAAGTCCAGCACTGAGTTACATAATGCACTGAAGCTTTATGGTAGAATCCTGCATAAAGCCTAAAGAAGTTATTAATGTACGACTAAGGGTGAATTAAAATATAGCTGGTCTTTTTTATCACTATCTGAATATGTATCGTAATAGGACTGTGTGATAATTCAGATATGCCGGCACCATTTTCAAAGGATTAAATTCAGAAAAGTATATAATGTAGATAAATAAATAAATTATAATTTAAATATTATGTACAAATAATAAATTCTTAAATAAATATGATACCCAATAAATATTCCCAATTATCAATCTAGTTCCTGTTAGTAAAGTAATAAATAAAACTTAAACACTCTCACTCCTATCAAAATGCTTTACTTGCAAACCCAAAACTGCCTAGAATTATAAACACAGCTTGGCTGTTAACCATGATTTTTTTTAAGATCATTAAAACTCATTTCAAGTGAACAATAACGTATCATAATTAATTTCTAAGTACTAAACTAAATACATCAAACTATTATACTCTCAGTTTTTAATAAATTGCATTTTTCAACTCCTCAATACAAAAAATATACTGTATTATAAATACTGTATATAAGGCTTAGGCTATTAAAAGTTGCTAATTTAAAACAGCAAGGCCAAACACTTAGGGGGAGGCTGTAGAAAAACAATTTTACCCATCTCAAAAGCATAAATGTACATTTCAAGCAATTTTTAAATTTCAAGCAATTTTTAACATTTTTTCTGGATGGACATAATGTATAAAGTGACGAGCATTATTCTGTTATCAAGTAAATAATTCATTATTCATTTTTTCGAAATTTTTTTAAAACAAAACAAAAATCATGACATTTTACAGATTAGGTAATTTATGCATTCTTTATAAAATTAAACCAATACTATTTTTAATCACTGTAAGCAATTTATAAATGAAACACTTTTGAACTTGACGATCATTAAATACTAGTAAATGTACACCTATAATCACCTAATTTATTAATAGGTGGCTCTTGTTTGTAGTTTTTACTTATTTTTTTTATAAAATAAAAGATTATCACAACATGCATGATGAAAATTACTATATATGCATGGGAATCACAAATTTATCTTTTACTATGTTAAGTACTACCGGTGATATGTTTATCTCTAAACAATAGTGTGGGCATTTACTAAGTCTTTATGATCACTGAATTTGTATCAACTATATTTAAGATTATTCATTATTTGTTCTATGATGATTATAGCTCAAAGTGAAATATTAGAAAGAGAAAGGGAAGGTTCACCACGACATCCTAGTCCAGGGCTAAGTTCTGACCCAAGGTATAGTCCTGATATCAAGAAGAAGCCAAGAGGGATTAAAAAACTCTTTGGAAGGTTAGTTTTATAGGTTGGAAACTTTATTTCTATTATTAATGTGTAAATATTCAGGTTTAAATTTAAGTGTATTAGATGAAAGAAAAAAAAACTGTGATCATAAAGCAGAAATTTTACCTCATTTGTCACTAACATGCTTATTACACTTCATAACATGTCCGTGCTTGGCATTTAAAATTATTTTTCTATGCAAAATTGATGGGATTTATACAAATCCTATTAGAGCTGGAATTGGAAAAAAAAATCATAGTGCAAATCACGGACACAAAAAAAGCTGTTTAAACAATCGTGAGAAATTTGATAATGAGATGGATGAATGACGGATTGCCCGTCTCATGGCAGTGACTCGTATGAACCATAATTAATTAAGCTAGTATTGTTACACTTTTGAATCTGATGGACTACAAAGATGATCTGGGCTCAATAAAAAATTTATTATTTCAACATCTAGTAATATAATAAAACGTTCATGTTAATTAAACAATAACAGTTTATAAATAAAAAATAATTATAATACATATTTAAAAAAATTGTACACTTAAAAATAGTTTATAATTTATAAAGAGTCACAATTATATTTTCAATCATAATACTTTATAATGAAAATATTTATTTTGCGGCATGTGAATTTGATTTAGTATTTTATGCAAGGCCCCCACATCCTAATCGGGGCCCTGGGACTTAAAATCCAGGTGGGGCCATTACATATTTTTGATGAGCTTCTCCTTGTTCTTGAAGATTTAATAAGCTTTTTTTTTCTGTCATTTTTGGTTGTATGGACGTTTTGTTTTCCTTTGATGGATCTGCGTGCCCCTTGGTGAAGATTTGATAAGCTTTTTTTATTATTGTATGGACGTTTTTGTTTATCTTTGCTTGACCTCTGGCCCCTTGTCCAGCCCTACAAGGCCCCTTGGTGAAGATTTGATAAACTTTTTTTATTATTGTATGGACGTTTAATTGACCTTTGCTTGGCCTAAGGGTCCCTTGTCCAGCCCTACAGGGCCCTTGGTGAAGATTTAATAACCTTTTTTTTTTTATTGTATGGACATTTTGTTGACCTTTTCTTGGCCTACGAGCCCCTTGTCCAGGCCTACACCACCACACCTCATCACTCCTGGTCATAACTATGGAGTTTCTTCATATATGCCCCACCCCATCTTGGCCCTGGACTACAGCCCCATATATGTGGGGACCCTGATTATATTACTTTAGGTTGCAAGCCATTGGCTACAATATTTTTAATTGGTGTGTTATTTTATTTCAGATTAATCCGCAGCAATTCACAAAGTCTTCATCCAGAGCCACAAGAAGCTGATGCCGGTGATTTTAAGAGAGGTGGCCTACGTTCCACTGCTGGTCCTCGTCTTGGCTGGTCCAAGGAATTAAGAGGACAGGAGTAAGTATAACATGATGTTACCTGATTTAATTTTTTAATTGATGGCACATAAAAATAGCATCAACATTTGTATAATTCCAATGCATCAATTTTTTTATTTGATTAGCTCTTTAGATATTCCATTTGCTCGCTGGGATTCCGATAAGGTATCAGCATGGCTGCATGATCTTGGCTTAACAGCATATGTTGCTGATTGTAAACGATGGGTTCGAAATGGGGAGCATCTATTGCAGGCTAGTGCGCATGATTTAGAAAAGGTGAGTATTGGTTGCAATTTATTTGTCTCTTGAAATTGTTTAAATCATAGTACAGTTATCTTTTGATTTAATAGTTCTAGGGGTAGAGTGTGAGTAGGTGTAGAAAAACAAACTCATAACGAAATACCTATCACAACAAAGTTTGAAAGTTTTATATCCAGATTTGACCAACAGCTATTGAGAATTCTAATATGATTATAAACTTCATTGATTTGTATTAATCTTTTTTTTTTTCTTGAAGCGCAGTAATAGTGCTTCCATTGTTTATTTTTTATATTTTGATTTAACAGTTTTAGTCTTATTATTCATAATTAATCACTAATCCTGTAGCAGGAATTTTTCACAATTTCATACTTAAATCTCATAACCTTAAGATCTCCAAGTTGTTCAGACAATAAAATTTTATCTCCATCCATATATTGAAATAAGTTACGGTTTGACCTGGAACTGGGAAGGGATGGATTGGCCCACATATTGGACTTAAAATTATTATTCTGTTTGTATTTTTCCATCCTTTGAAAATGGTTGAAAATGAATACCATATCAATGATCTCCAATTTCCGTTTTAAGTCCTGAAATTAATTGTCAAACCAAATGGTTAAGCATTTATTTAATAAAAAATAAACAATTTAATCTATTTTATTTATTATCCTCATATAATTTTATAATAGTCATAACTGTTAACTGAGAGCTTTAACATAGTATTGTAAAGTTTAGGAAAGGGATAAATTAATTGACTACTTTTAATTCTCAGGAAGCATTTTCATAATGTAAGCAGATACTCATGGTTAGGGGAGTTTATTAAGGTTGTTTGGTATTTTAATGAATTGTTGATGGATTTTTTTTTTTTAATTAAAATCCAAGATTCAATAGCCTATAGGCTAATAAAAACATAAAAAAAAAANNAAAAAAAAAAAAAAATTAAAAAAAAAAATTAAAAAAAAAACAATAAAATATATTAAAAAAAAAATAGATTAGGACTAGGGACAACCTCGCTGGACTATTATAGTCTGTTGTTGTCCGACATATTTGTATTTGTAATAATATCACTTAATAAAACAATTGAGTGGCAATCTTAATAATTAAAAAAATAAGCATTTATTTTGCTGTAGCAATATTTAAATTTGGAAATCATTTTAGACAATCTACATGTTTACAAAATAAAGTAAATACTTATTCCTACGCAATAAATTAGCCATTTAAATTTGACCTTTTGATTTGTAATTTACACTCGCGCCTAGCGGAAGCGAAGAATTATGAACTTTTAGTCACATGATCAAGATGGATAGCAGTTTAATTTTATTATTTACAGTCCTAACCTTTCCCTAATCCTGAACCCTAACTTCTACTACGTATTAAACCCACTATGTCCCAAACCCTATGATGATGATAGGGTGAAATAATCCTTTTTTAATCGATTTTGATAATTTTAACAGAATTTATGACCGCCATACTGTTAATCAACCGTTAACCAATCAGCAGGCACTATGCACTTGAAAAGTTCATAATTCCTCACTTCCATAAGGCCCTAATGTAATTTACTAATTTATTACTGTTATCTAATGTTATAATATGGTTACTGGCATATATAATTTAGCTACAGTATAAATGTATTTCTTTTAATAATTGAGATAGATAGCTATCCGACTACAAATAATTTTTAAAAAAAAATTATTTGTTTTTTTAAGCATCTAAAATAATGTCAAATTAATAACAATATTCCATTTTTTGTTAATTAAAATTGTTTTGATAATACTAAATGCAATGATCTAAATTCAATTATTTTTAGAAATTAAGGGTTTATTTATACTTTGCTAAAATTAAAAATAAAATGAATAATACCACTATTTTCCCATTTAAATAAGAGAATCGTACAAAGTTCCAATTTACAATTGGACAATTAATTTTTCTATTCCCGCTATCCTGGAGTTGATTAGCCTTATGGGGAAGAGGCAGTATTTCTGACCAATATTATAAATGTTTTTGTTAGTGTTTTTTGATTAGCCTTATGGGGGAGGGGCAGTATTTCTGACCAACATGATAACAAATGTTTTTGTTAGTGTTTTTCTTCAGCCCTAAATATTTGCGAGGCATTAATAAGTGAAAATAATATGAGACATTTTGATAGATAAACTTTGTGTGAATAGAAGACATTTTATTATCAGTTTGTTTATTACTGTTCTTCAAAATCAGTTATGTTGCTGAAAAAAATGATCGTTTCTTTTCTTTTTGTTACACATTTGTACTTTAAAAAAAAAAATCTGAAGATTCCAAATAAAGATTATATACAGTACATTTTAATATTTGAACTTTAGCAGTTTATAAAAATGTCAGGAATCATAATTACTTTTATTAAAATCAAGGACATGAGATTCAAAATAGTACTGTATACACTTTTTTTAAAAAAAAATTAAATGTTCTTTAATCTTATTTCAAAAATTAGATTTCCAATTTCATTTTTTTTAATTGTAAGATTGCATAAATGAACCTTTGATTTCTAAAAACTACAGATTTTTAGACCAATACTACATCTATTATTGCAAAATCAAATTAATTTTTTAAAAATTAAGTTAACTAGCTTAAAGCCTGTCAAAAATAATGTGAATTTTAGTCTATCCCAGGGACCTCCCACTCAAACATTCTTACTCAGCCAGCAACACTCAGTCATATCTATTGTGTTGCCAAATAACTAATAGAATTGGCTTGAAATGCTTGTTTGAATAAAAAAATTCCCAATCTTGTCATAAGCAGTGAAGAGAAATATGTCTATATAAAAACCACATTTGTTTATATAAAATCTCTATCTTCGAGTCTTCCCAACCAACCCCATTGGCCTAATATTAGTAGTAATAAACTTTTATTTGATGATTAAGTTACTATTCCGACTAGTTGAAAAACTAGCCTTTTATAATGATTTTGGTCACACTAATATGTTTGAGAAGAGTAATTATGAATTTTTGCCGTACGATTACTTGCTTAACTAAAAATTTATATATATTTTTTATTTATTGCAGGAGCTAGGTATTCGCCATCCGCTTCATAGAAAAAAGCTTCAGCTAACATTGCAGGCTATGGGTTCTGAAGAAAATGATGTTATGGGCCAGCTAGACTATCACTGGGTCACACGTAAGTATTTCATCTTAAATTCTTATGTTGGCTTAATATACCGATTCAAGAAAAAAATCTAAATACTGAACCGAATCAGGAAATTCTTAAACAAAAATCCAACAAATTTATACAGTACTTTGATAAAAAATATCACTTTCATTTCTATTTCAAATACTAAGTTGACTGGCAAAATGTCTGAATGCTTTGGAAATTTGTACAACCAAATTTAAAATTTTTATAAACAAGCAGATTTTATTTTGATGTGTAAATAATAGATTTACCGTAATATAAAATTAGAAAATATCTCAATGGCTCAAAATTTAAAGTTTGGTGAGTTTTCTTGGAAAGCAAATATATACTTAGAAACTTTTCTTTTGCCAGACTATTCTTGCTAAAAATCTGGGATTGGGGCATGGATAAAAAATGGACTATTTTTATCGTATGTTGAATGTTAGATAAATTTTCATGATTAAAAATTCTTACCATTACATAGCTTGCTCTATCCCAGTGTCACAATATTTTTGTTCTTATATTAGGTATTTTACTTAATTATTTGTAATTTGTTAAAAGCCTCCGGTAATTGATTATTTATAGGCTAAGTACATTTAAAAATAACGGTAGTCAAATGTCAAGTTATATATTTATATGGTAAAAGAAAATTTATATTTAAATTGTTAATGTGAAAGTACTGCAGATTTCAAAAACAATATTGTAAATTTTATTGGATTAATAAAATAAAATAAAAATTCTTATTATAAATTGGGGAATGTGTGGCCCTATCCCTGTGCCAAAAGTCTCCATAAACGAATTAATATTTATTCAAGACTTGCTTTTGAAGAACTGTGAATATTTAATGTGCATAAGTGACTTCATGATTAATAAAAATATATTAATTTTGTTACTAATTAATGTTTTATTATCCACAGTTATGATAGCTAGAATCCTATTGATTGCCTTTCTTATAATATGAATTCCAAACTAATTCAGATATTAAGTAACAATATTTATTTTAATAAATAAATATTATATCCTCTGCCAATACAAAAAGTTCTACCAGGAAGAAATGACACAATCTTTCAGAGAAATTGCCCAAGTCAAAACATCATAAAATAGCTTACAGTCATTAAACAAGGAAGTTAGTACATTTATTCTTATACAGTTCTGCATTATCGATCAGCCTGATATATGCAGAATCCCCCCAAAAAGGCTTTCACCCATACTTGGTACAAGAATTTAAACAATAAGTGCATCTACGATCCAAATTATATAAGCAGATGAAGCCTCTAGAGAAGCAGAAGCCCATGATAAGAGAGAGAGATTCTTTAGATTCTAATACTTCAAGAAAATATTTTTTATTTATTGAACTACTTCCACAGTGAAAGCCTATTACAGAATAGCAAAGTTAAAAAAAAATTATAGCAAAACATAATAAAGATGAAAATAGCTACTTACTCATGCACGATATCTTGATGAGAAGACAGCAACTCCTAGTGAACAATTATTAATATTATTAATTTAATTAAATCATATTATACAACTCTTTTGTTGAAAAATATTAAATTAATAAGATACTGTAGTTAACAATCGTCAGGATGACCTAAAAACAATAAACACATTTTTAGAATAAATATAACGAGTAATAAGTANCCTATTAATTTTAATGNAAAATACTATCCTTACCCCTNGTCCAATTCTGTGATTTTTACTGTTGGTTGAGTACCAACANACTGATTCAAATCTGGTTGGTAGAANAGTATACATTGCTTTTCAGCAATGTATCTTTTCATAATGTTGCTAATTTGCATAAGAAGTTTAAAATTATTCAAATCAGCTATATTGCCTGTGTTTTAATATGAGCATATACATTTGATAGTTTATCGTATTTCAAATGCTTATGGGCAAGGATTGATAATTTATGGCTGGACGTCCCAATGTACCGAGATGCACATATACATACAAATTTGTAAATCAAAGAACTGAAATCGATGGGATGGGTGTTCATAGCCCTTTCACTCTATTTGAAAAATTTCAATAATATTGGAGGTGGTGGTGGGTCAAAATGACAAAATGTACTGATGATTGGAATAAATAATTATGTGTAAATAAATTTCTTAAAAATCAAAATTATTTCGATTTTTAAGAAATTTATTTACACATATGATTATTTATTTCAATCATCAGTTGATTCTGTCATTTTGACTCCACCACCACCTCCAATATTATTGAAATTCTTCAAACAGAGGGAAAGGGCTATGAACACCCATCCCCTCGATCCCAGTTCCTTTATTTACATATTTAAATGATATGTGCATCTCAGTACATTGGGACGTCCAGCCATAAATGATCAATTTGTGCCCCTGAGCATTTGAAATATGATAAACTATCGAATGTATATGCTCATATTAAAAATATTGGCCATATACTGTAGCTGCAGTGTTTTTTTCAGACAATTTTCTTCGGAAAAAGGGGGGGGGGGGGGTTGAAACAAGGTGTATGTATTTACAGATTTTTTAATTAGCTTTTTTTTTTGTTAACTGGACGTTTTGTTACCTTTCTTTCTGATTTGATAAGCTTTTTTTTGTTGACCCTTTGTTGCCTTTCTGTCTGATTTGATAAGCTTTTTTTTTTTGGTTAGTGCAGTTACCGTTATGTTGCTTTTGTGTCATTTACTAACGTTTTTGTTGACTTTCTGTTTCCTTTTATAAGATTTTTATTTTTCCCCAATTTCCCACGGTGGGGTGGTTGGTTTGCTCCCGGGGGGGGGGGGGGGGGTGAGCCCCCTTTCCCCTAAGGTATGCCTGAAAGAAACACTGTATAGCTGATTTGAATAATTTTAAACTTCTTATGCAAATTAGCAACATTATGAAAAGATACATTGCTGAAAAGCAATGTATACTATTCTACCAACCAGATTTGAATCAGTTTGTTGGTACTCAACCAACAGTAAAAATCACAGAATTGGACGAGGGGTAAGGATAGTATTTTGCATTAAAATTAATAGATTACTTATTACTTGTTATATTTATTCTAAAAATGTCTTTATTGTTTTTAGGTCATCCTGACAATTGTTAACTATAAATGAAAGATCTTGTTAATTTAACATTTTTCAATAAATGAGTTGTATAATATGATTTAATTAAATTAATAAATATCAATAATTGTGCCCTAGGAGTTGCTGTCTTTTCATAATAAAGCTACAAAGAATAATATTATGATCTGACTTCTTCAGTAAAATTGTTGTATATGGTTTTAATGTTGATATATGCCAATTGTTGCATATTTTATCAACTCTATATATATTAAGACAATACTTGGGAGTCTGAAGAAGTTGTTTTTCTTAATGTATTGTTATGGACTAGAATATTAACAGTTGAGAGTAAACTGAGACAGTTTATTTTAGAAAATATCATTTAGATTCTAAAGTAAGTAAATAAAATAACCTACATAGATCATGGTTTCCCAAAATTACAAAGTTAAACCTTGACACTACCTGACCTAGACTCAGTAGACTTAGAATAGAATCGATATCTATTTAGTAATTTCTCTACTTTAATGGTTACCCACTTTAGCTTCAATCAATGAACCTAATCTTGGTGTGCATGTTAGCTTTGCCAAATAAAAGACNATAAAACTAACTAAGAGAAATTTATCTTAACTCCAAATGCATTACAACTTTGGAACTCTGTGCAAGGCTGTTTGTGGGTTGCCTATCCTTTTCAACCTTTCTAACTACTGTATATATTTCATTAGCCTTCCTTATCCGTTGGCACATTTTAATACCTTCAGGTATAATTTAGTTATTATAATATTTAAGTGTAGTTATTATGAATAAATCCAGGTTGATATGTCTCCTGATTATGTCTTAAGTCTTTCTTCAATCATATTTATTAATTATTCATTCTGTTAGAACTGATTGGATTTTTGATTAATCCATTTGATAATATAGAGTCCCAAATCAGACTTTATAAAGAAATGCAGACATAATTTTAAATGGCTGCAAATCTGCAATGAATCCATTATTGTGTATCTGCAATCCACTATTATAATATGTAATTCTCCTAATGAGGTTCATCATGCTGTGCATATGGATCTTGGAATTAAACGATTAGACATCTCTGAATATATTACTGTGTCTACTGTCTAGTGTCTTCATATTAAGCATCTAATATAAACTAATTAATGGAAAATAAAAGATTTTTTTAGAAAAATTTTAAAAAGCTGAATTCCTTTCAAGTTTAATTTTAGTTGTAAAAAACAAAAGTTAACCACTTGTAAAAATTTTCATCAGTTATAGCCATTACACACATTTCTTATTTATAAAGTATTTGGGCCCATATTTAAAAAAAAAAAAAAACAAGTGTTCATTGCAACTTTCTTAATTATTTCACTATGAATAATGCAGGCTCTCTGGAAAAAACAGTACCGGGTAATACAAAATTTTAAACATACTCATAGGATGATCATGTATGTTCTAAAGGGTCAACAAATTTGACTGTCAATATTAAATGAAACATCTTAAAATAAATAGTTTGAAATGGTATAATTGAAATGATAATGTAAAACATGATTATTTGATTAAAAATTGTTTAATGAAAAACCATGTGTTATAAATTAGTATTGTTATATCCCATATTAATTCTGTATATTACATAAATTTCATAACTAAAGCCCAAAATATAAAATCTGAGTGTAATATCTTTATATTAACAATTGTTCTAAATCATCAATATAACATTATTGTATCATTACTAACGTGTTTATGTAACAGTGGATTGGATTAAAAGGTCATACTCTAGCTAACTTGTATATTAACACATTAAAAAATCCCAGAGATGCTGGCATATTCATTCTAGTACCTCTAATGCAGTGATTATATGTGTAGTGAGCTAGCTTTGATTATGCAACACATATTTTTCTAAACATGCCTAGCAGGCAACAGTGATTTACTGTATATCTCTAAGAGCAAACTAAAAGGATATAACAGTGAGGGCATAAAATCTTTACACAATCAATAATATATATAGCTTTTATTTATATTTTATTTATGATGTTTATATAATGTTTCTTAAATAAAGTTAATCTCAGCAGTTTGTTAAAACAAAAATTTGAAATTATAATGTATATTTTTCTTTTAATTTTTGTTTCTTCTTTCATTCAAAAAGTAATAGTTTTTAGTTAAAAAATAATTGACAAAAATTAATAATTGTGATTGAAATTCATTTTCTTGTGGCACAAGTGTTGTATTTTTTTCTTTATTATACTTTCATGATGTTTTTTTTTTATTTTTATCATTTATTCAGGCTGGTTGGATGATATAGGTCTTCCTTTATATAAAGATCAGTTCAATGAATCTCGGGTAGATGGAAGAATGCTTCATTATCTTACTGTGGTGAGTAGATAATGATACTTCATTAGCAATTATTGAGGAAATATTGAGTTCATTAATTAAAAAATAAATAAAACCCAAATTGTAACTTAATAATCTTTAAAGAAAATGCTCCCATGGGCTGCAAATTGTAAACATCTCAAAACATTGTTTGGTGTATGATAATATATTTGTCTTTATTTCTTCGGTCTCCAATAGTGTGACCATTCAAATTAATTATATGAACTGAATTGGATTTGTTTTCTGACGTCATTCCAAATGTTCATATGCAATGATGAGCTACCAACGTTTA
>PXIH01S0001801.1:21737-32332 GCA_003024985.2 Euperipatoides rowelli
GTGGATTTCACACGTAGTTGGAGTTATGGTTCAGGGTATAGGTTAAGGTTAGTACTGTAATGCAATATTAAAACTATCTAACTAACCTTAAGAACGAATCTTAACCCTTACCCCTAACTCCAACTACGTGTGAAATCCACTATGCCCCAACCCTAGGATAATGAAAAGAGCCAATATCCTCTTTTGGACAGTTTTAATATTGCATTACAGTACTAAATTTAATTCTTACCCTGAACCCTAATTCTAACTACATGTGAATACCACTAAAGCCCTAACCCTATGATAATCAAAAGGTGTAATAACTCCATTTTGGTAGTTTTAATATTTCATAATACAGGGGGACATTTAATGTTGAAATTTACAGTTGGCTACGTTATTTCTATAAAAGGTAGGCCTAGCCACCATCTAAGCCAGGGGTCCCCAACCTTGTGCCCAAGGGCACCAGGCATCCGTCGACCAATTTGTGTGTGCCTGCCGCTGTTCGACCATGAAACGAAAGCTTGTCCGGACTAACTTGGCAGCGCCCAGATCTCATTGATTTAGATTGTGGTGGTTAGGCGAGCAATTTTAGGCATTGTTTTTTTTGTAAATCGACCTCTTTAATTCCACCTTTTGTGCCAAGTTAACGCGGATGAACTTGAATGCAATGCACACAGATGGCTGAATTGAGTAGTGGTGGGGATAGTTAGAGAATTGTCTAAATACATGCGCTACAATCCAGATTCTACCACATTTTTGACATCTACGCATATATTTTCATCAATACGGAAAATCTAGATGGTGCCCGCCGCCTACCGGTATTTTAGAATGTGCTCTAGGGTACAAAAAAGTTGGAAATCCCTGATCTAAGCCTTGTTATGTTTATGACAAGCTGTTAAAATGTGACAGTTTGATCATTCACAGATCAATCAGATTGAATATCAGTGAACACTAGTGCTAAGAAAACATTTGTGATTGTATTTAATAACCACCTTAGGCCTATTTCAATATTTTTTGAAAACATTCAATTAGAATTTCAATCTAATTTTACCTTAGTAAGGTAAAATCAACTTACTTAGTAAATTGATTTTCAATAATAGACTAACTCAAAATTCAAATTACATTTGAAAGCATCTGAGTTGCCTTACACATATTGATTAATATTATTGATAAAGAAAATAATCTTAGAGTTTTCCAAAAAAGAAGTTTGTAGTAGAGCCAAATCAATATTAAAATTTAAATGATTTATTTTTTCAAGATTTCAAACATTCTTAGAGATTATATTTTTTAATGCAAATAAAAATATTAAAACTGTTAAAGTTTTATTTTAAACCTACTTGTGTTTGTTTTCAGTTGTTTTTTTTTTTTTAGAAAAACAGCTAACTGTAAATAAAAAAATTAGCGCTAGTGAACTGATCTACAATTTGATTGGTCATTTATAGATCAAATATTACACATTTAACACCTCTTAAGTTATGCAATAATCTAAATATAATAAAAGGCAAGTTTGGTCACTTTAGTCATGATGTCTGTCATGCTGCTCGGCTATCTTCGGCGAGCCGATGACGCCCGAAGATGTTTTCGCTCTATTTTCTGTCCATAGATGTCGCTGTATATGTCATTTTTTATGGGCTTTTAAACTAGTCTAACTATAATAAAAGGCAAGTTTGGTCACTTTAGTCATGATGTCTGTCACGCTGCTCTGCTATCTTCGGCGAGCTGATGACGCCCAAAGATGTTTTCGCTCTATTTTCTGTCCATAGATGTCGCTGTATATGTAATTTTTTATGGGCTTTTAAACAAGTCTAACTATAATAAAAGGCCAGTTTGGTCACTTTGGTCATGATGTTTGTCACACTGCTCGGCCATCTTCGGTGAGCCGATGACGGCCGAAGATGTTTTTGCTCTATTTTCTGTCCATAGATGTCACTGTATCCATCATTTTTTATGGGCTTTTAAACTAGTCTAACTATAATAAAAGGCAAGTTTGGTCACTTTAGTCATGATGTCTGTCACGCTGCTCGGCTATCTTCGGCGAGCTGATGACACCCAAAGATGTTTTCGCTCTATTTTCTGTCCATAGATGTCGCTGTATATGTCATTTTTTATGGGCTTTTAAACTAGTCTAACTATAATAAAAGGCCAGTTTGGTCACTTTGGTCATGATGTTTGTCAAGCTGCTCGGCCATCTTCGGCGAGCCGATGATGCCCAAAGATGTTTTCGCTCTATTTTCTGTCCATAGATGTCACTGTATCCATCATTCTTTATGTGTTTTAAACTAGTCTAACTATAATAAAAGGCCAGTTTGGTCCCTTTGGTCATGATGTCTGTCACGCTGCTCGGCCATCTTTGGTGAGCCGATGATGCCCGAAAATGTTTTCGCTCTATTTTCTGTCCATAAATGTCGCTGTATACGTCATTTTGATGAGCTTTTAAACTAGTCTAACTATAATTTAAAAGGCTAGTTTTGTAACTTTGGTCATGATGTCTGTCATGCTGCTCGGCCATCTTCGACGAGTCGATGACGCCCAAAGATGTTTCGCTCTATTTTCTGCCCTTAGATGTCACTGTATACATTATTTTGGACGGGCTTTTAAACTAGTATAATAATAAAGAGCAGTAAATACAGCTGTTTACCACCCCGCCTCTTAAATACAGCTGTTTACCACCCCGCCTCTTAAATAATTTATATTAATATTGAAATGTAATTTAATGTTAACAATACAATAAATCTTATTGTTACAAATGTAATTATAAAGTACTGAAATATTAAACTGTGAATTTTAGGTTACATGCCCAGACTAATTTTTTAGGCATCCCAGGACCCTCGGACATAGCATTTTTTTTTAGTTCTGTGTATGTATAATACTGTATATATACAGTGTGTACATAAATATATTTGTATAATACACTGAATACAGTAATATATTTGTATATAAATATATTGAGAGAGTATGACTGTGTAAATTATTTTCTTTAATTATTTTATATACATATTCCAGTGTCAATGCACTAAATCAAGTTTGTTTTTAAAAAATACCATAAAAGGAGCCCCTAATCTATATTTGGTCAATGGTTAGAATTCGTTATCTGTCCACCATTATTATATGCAGAAAAAAAAAAATTGGTTAACAAATTGTGTTAAAATTATCATCAAAATCTATAATAAAAAAAGGATTATTTCACCTCTATATTATTCTAGGGTTGGGGCAAAGGGATTTAATATGTAGTTGGAGTTAAGGTACAGTTACAGTAAGGTTAGGACTGTAAATAAAAAAATATTAGTGGACAGATAACGGATCCTGACCCTATATTTTCCTGGTGGGCCTTTGGCTTCCAGTCAATGCCTGATCTGATATACTGAATATAAAAGAAGTATCTAAATAATGGGCATACAATTTAGATTCTACCGTGTTTTTGACATCTGAGCACATATTTTATCATTACGGAAGTGGTATCAAAAGTCTCGAAATCGATAAAAAAAATGGATTATTTCACCACTTCATCAACAGCATAGTGGGTTTAATACATAGTTAGGGTTAGGGTTAGGGTTGTGGTAAGGTTAGGACTGTAAATAGCAAATTAATGTGACTAAAAATATGGATTGTATATTAATTTATATCTTCCAGTTTCTAATCTCATAAATTTTAAAAAATATCTACTAATACAGGCAATTATGGGAATGGGTTTTTATCAAACTCATTTAGGCCAATAATTTATTTTAAGTTTCAATTTTAAAAAATTTAAATAATAAAAAAAAAAAGAAACAATACTAATATAGTATACAAATATGCCGGACAACAACAGACTATAGTCCAGCAAGATTGTCCTGTATTTGTTTTTCTTCAGTCTTTTCTCACAACATAAATGTCTGGATATTCTAAGCAATGTAGTCGGTTATTCTCCTCAATAGTATACAGAATCTTGGAGAGGATGCACTAGACTAGAACCTCCCTGTGGGAAATAACATACTATATTGGAGCATTAAGAGAAGGTTCATTACCTCTTCTTTCTATCAACTGTGCGATGGTATTAAGATACATCTGAAAATCATTTAATGAAGACCTAAGGACTTAATAATTACTATTCTGAATTATTCTTAAATTAAAATATTATGTTATATGTTTGACATTAAAATAAAATTTTGCATAATAATTATATAATTAAGAAATTTTCCAATATTTACAGTAATTAAAAAAAAAAAATCAACATAAAAATGTCGAATATAAAATTCATTGCAGACATTTGATAATGCAAATAAAATTAATTTAAAAATACTGAAAATTCATTTTAGGAAAAATAAAACACTTTCAAGAATAGCCTACATTAGACTTTATTACGATATTTCATTTTAAACTAAATACAATGATAATCATTTTTAAAATTAAAAAAAAAAAAAAATAAGTATATATTTAAAAGTATTCATCATTAAAATTGATTTAAATAAGAAAACAAATCACATGATCTCAAGAATCAATAGAAATCTTAAGTCACGTATTGCAATAATTAGTTTAGCATAAATCCTGAATCATAGAAATGTAATGATCAGTTTAACATAATTCCTCAATCACAAGGCTACAATGATCATACTATCACATGACTCTAACGATCCGTTTAGCATAATTCTTAAATCACATGACTTTATTAATCAGTTTAGCATAAGTCTTGAATCCCATGACTGCAAATGATATGTTCGGCATTATTATTTAATAATAATTATGACTGCAAATGATTAGTTTTAACATAAATTTAAATCTCTGAAAGAAAATGAACGGGGTAGGGGGGGGGGGGGGAGTTTGCCTGAGATTTCAATTTAACCAACATCAAATCAGGTGAAATTCTAAATACAATCTGAATAAATCATTAAAGCTCTAAATAATCACAATAGTGGAAAATTAAATTGTGATATCTTATTAATAAGAAATTAGAAATGTTAGACTTAGGGCACAAAACTTATGATATTGGATAAAATAGAAATTATTGTGAATAATGTGTTTTTCCAAAAGTTCTATTCACAATTTTTTAAGAATTTACAAGCCCCAAAAATTTGTCAGCTTTCTGTAACAAAATAGTTTTAACGGTGACACGATGCTATGGATTTTAAACATTTTTTTACCATTTATTTTGAAAGATAATGACTACAAAAAAAATTTTTCAACTTGTTAAAAAATTTAAAATCAATTATTTAAATATAAGATTAATAAATAAAATTGCCTTAGTATTTCAAGATTAACTTTTTACAAGGTCACTTGAATATTTAGTGGCATCATGGGATAGCAACGAGATGCCATTGAGATTGTTAATTATTGTCTAGAAATCTGTATACTTTTCCCATAAAGGCTAGTTATTTTTGGCCTCTAAATGCTAGTTATTTTTGGCTTCTATATGCTAGTTATTCTAGATGACCATTTTGGTCAAGTTCCGTTATCTGCCCACCAATATGGCTGACAGTTGATAGTTGAAATTATCTAATCGATGCTCAGCAAAATAAAATTTTACCTCTAGATTATCATAGGGTTCAGGGTTATGATAAGTTTAGGACTGTAAAGAAAATATACTAAAATCGGTGAGAAAAAATAGTAATTCAACATGCTACTACGTTTTAGTTGTCGCACGACTCTTAAGATTAATTATGTTGGTGGGCAGATAACGGAACCTGACACTGGTTTTAATAAATACTTTTTGTATTTAAAATATCTACTTCAATGAAAATAAATAAGATGTCGGTGAGAGCAACAATTTTAATTTTTAAAAGTTTATTTAAAATAGGTTAATAAATAAGAATTGCTATTAAATTCCTTTTTTTTGGCCGTGTCTTCTCAACGTACATTTTTTTCTTCCGTCACAGCACTGGCCCATGAAAAAAAAATATTCATGTCCAAATATTGATAACATAAAAAAAAAAAAAAAAAAAAGAAATTCATGAACAATAAAAATAAATTACCACCTTTTTTTTAAAATAATACATCAGTTTATTTTTCAAATTATATTTTTATTACTTTTTTTTTTTTTTAAATAAATTTAGAATTTGTCATTTATCAACTGATAATGATTTTAATTCTTTTTTATTAAAAATAATTTTATACAACTCTTAACATTTTTATTCAAATAATACAAAACGAATTTGCCATGATGTACAGTATTTCATTTATAAATTTATCTTTTTTCCTATTTCTTAGGCTAGGTCAGATTCCGTTATCTGCCCACCAACATAATTAACGTTAGCAGTCGTACGACAACTAAAACATAGTAGCGTGTGCAATTAGTAGTTTTTCTCACCGATGTTAGTATATTTTCTTTACAGTCCTAACCTTACCTTAACCCTGAACCCTAGGATAATCTAGAAGTGAAATAATCTTGTGCTGAGCGCTGATCTAGAGAATTTCAAATAGCTACCGTCAGCAATATTGGTGGACAGATAACGGAATCTGACTATTAGGCAATTTGTATCTGATACAATTGAAGACTGTATTTTGTTTACTTTGGTGATTCATATAATATTGTAATTTAAAGTGTAATTTTAATTCTGCTAGTTATATCACTACTATTGCCATTACATTCAGTGATAAACATGAATTATGATTTACGAGTAACATTAGTACAATAAAACAATAATGATTCTGTATAGTCTGATATGGGAGAAGGTCCAAGGGGGGTGGGAGACACAATAAGGCCACTGCTGTATGTTAACTTTTAATGTTTATAGATAGAATTCTTTGTGGAAAAAAAAGAAGTCGACATCTAGCAACAAGAAAGAAAATACAGTATCTATATCGGCTTTGTCCAACACACGGCCTGCATGCGGCCAATTGAAGCTTTTTTGTGGTCCTTAAGAAGTTTCTCTTATCAAAACATCCAGACAACCAAAAAAAAAAAAAGATTATCAAAATATTTACAGCTAAAGTTTGTCAATGTACGGCCCACAATAGAACAGTAGCCTAATATTTTTTTTGGCCCGACAAACAATTTCAGTTGGACATCACTGATCTATATACTGTATATAAAATCCTTATGTTACCGGTACTTGGCGGAAAGAAAATAGACTAGCGTCATCTATTGATTAAAATAGTAAATAGATTATACTTTAACTTTTAAATAATATTTTTTCATAAAATTTTTAGAATTTTGTCATTTTTATCCAATGAGAGGAGGGTGAAAATGTTCTAATACTTTATATCTCCAATAAAGAATTACATATTGATTTAAATCTTTAAGAAATGTTGGAAAATGGGGATGGGGTAAGCCTAATATTACGAACCTACAACAGTACTTTAGGGTAAAAGTTGTGCTATGCATTTAAAAAAACAAAAGGCAAACTATTAGAATTTACGGATTATACTAACTCTCTTTGGTTTGATTATCGATTTACTAAACTATATTATTACGGGAGAAATTAATTACAATTCAAAGTTTTAAAAAAAAAATGTCTTAAACCTATCACATTTTTTTTAATATAGGCTATATACACTGTGTATATAAACTATTATTTTTCTGACAAAATTAGGCCAACCTATTATGTAATATTAAAAATATGTGTCTTTGTCAAAACAGGCTTAGGGTCTTTATAAGATTTCACATTGTATAATATACTTCTATTTTATTCTTTTAATAACCCTAATAATAATATTGGTAGGATGAACGGAAATGAAGATTGCATAAGAAAGGCCTGCGATAAATAACCTATGATAAATGGCCTATTCTACAATAAGATACTATAAGCTTAAATAATAAGCTGCACTTCATTATTTTTCTAGCTTTCTTTTACAGTAGGCTAGTTAAATTGTGTGGGTAGCCACCACACAATTACGGCAATATAAAGCAAAACAATATTGGATTTTCAGTATATTCGCCGTATACAAATTATTTTTATTTTTATTCATCTATTTTTTTTAAAGCTCCATACTGATATTCTTTATTTAATTAATTTATAAATATGATTATATAAAATTAAAACTACCATTCTGCGTGAGCTTGTCTCTCGTGTTCATTAATAATTGCGGTCCCATCAGAAGATGAAGCTCGGTCATTATCTTCCCCGGCCAAGGATTAAAATTGTAAAGTATTATTATTATTGGAATTATTTCGATGAAATTATCTTCGCCAGCCATAATTAAATTGTCTAGTTATTAAAAACAAGAGATTAAAATGGAAAGAACTTCACTAGTCGAATACACTGCTAACAGTTCTTTCTGTACTATGAAAGAAGAATGCTCTATTTTGTGTCTCATAAGTTTCCTCCGAATGACATCACAAAATACTCTCTGACCTCTGACCTTTATAGAAATATTTAATCATTTCATTTCTTAACAACTTTTTTGTAATATATTTTTTTTTCTTTAACCAAGTGGAATTGTATAATTTACTTGGAAATTAAATCATAAAAAAAATACATGTTGTGTGACCTTTAAAACAAATGGGGGGGAAAGGGGGAAAAATGGGTACAGGTGGGAAATATTAACTACCATCATTATTATATCAATAAGGCATTTGTTTTCAATATCAATTGATGACAATATATTATTCCTTACTTTATGTATTCACTATACGCTATACCACTTACTACTCTAATTCCATCAATTGAGTGTTTCCATTGAGCAACTAAAACTCAATCTTTTTTTTTTTTACATTCAACTTATGTAGACGACTTTGATCCAACATAATAATACATAAAACAAAATTGTTATTTTATTTTATTTCTACTGTTTATTTTTAAAACAAAGATATAAATGCCTCATTACCTCTTTTTCTTTTCTTTTAAAATTGACACAAGTGCATTCATTAAACACAAGAATAACACAGCTGAAAATCCCATGAATTTGACACATCAAAGCCAAGACGTTTCAAATGTTTTTTTTTATTCTTTTAAAAAAAATACTAACATTTTTTTTCTTTTTACAGTAATAAATGTAAAAAGCTATAAATAAGTAAAAGATAAGAATAAAAATAAAGGTAAATATTTATGGAACGTTATATAAAGAGTATGAAAAGTGTTTGATTGCCATCATCTCTCTCTCCGTCTAAACACATACGGTACTCATACATACATGACTCATAAAAATTTGTGTGTCCATGAAACATATGAAATTTCCTCTCATTGATACCAAAACAAAATAGTTCTCTTTTGAGAGAATGAAATATGTATTTTATTGACTCTCTTCACTACTTTTAAGTTGAGTGATCAAATAATAGGATTCAATAAAATATGTCTGTAACTCAGTGGTGTAGCTAGAGATTAAAGAGTCCCTGGACCTTAAGTCATGAGGGGCCGATAAGGGGGGGGGGGGGNCCCTGGACCTTAAGTCATGAGGGGCCGATAAGGGGGGGGGGGGGCAGGGGCAAAGCCCAATGAAAAAAATAATTCAAGAGATGAATTTGGTGCATTTTTATTTCAAAATCTACCCATAATTTATTAAATGTTAATAGCTTATTGTATTTGATTTCTTACTATTATAATTATGGTATTGTAAATTTTGGGAGATTAATTTCAGGAGTCATTAGTTTTTGGTAGCCTACATTTTCTCAAAATTTTTATTTCGTACACGAGTTGAAATTTAAAGAACATTTATTATCTAGTGCAAATAAACATCAGATTTCAGTCTGGCTGGAGTTGTTGCCCAGGTTATATTATATAGAAAAATGAAAATTAAAAATATCTCTTAAACACTTTAGTAGGCTATAGAATATATAAAATGTTTAATTCTTTTTTTTTTAACTAAGATAAATATATATATAGTGGCTACTGTAGGCTAAAAATTCACGGGGGGCCCACCATTGAGTTGGGCCCCCGGACTTTGTCCGGGCTTCCCGGGCAGTAGCTACACCACATGCTGTAACTCTAGTGACATAGAGTTACAGGCATTCATGTACATCTTTGTCTTTTTCTGTGTTTAATTTTGACTTTGTTTTCTCATAATTTATCTGAATTTCTCATCGACTTTTTTTGTCTTTCTCTATTTAAATTTGTTTCTGTATCTTTCTAATGTCAGTCTCCTGTCTCCTTTTTATCTTTTGATCACCATTTCTTCTTCTCTTTTATTAATATTATTGCTAATCAAAATAAGATGAAAATGCAAGTCATAAAGAAAATCAATTTTGCTTCCCTGGTTTACATAGAAAAATGAAAAAAAAACAAGATAATATAATGAGAAGGTAACCTGTAGGCTGTACTTTCTTAAAAGGCCTATAAAGACCTTATACCTGTTGGATTAAAAAGTCGCACTGTGATTTCATACCTATGTGGCATTTATCATAGCTTTAAAAATACTTTGAATTTTTTTTTTTTTTTAATTGTAATGTTTTTATAGCTTAAGAGTAAGAAATTTTATTTATTATACCCATCATAAAACACTCTCAAATTCACTTGTCTGTTGTTAAAGCTCATGCCTCTAAAATTATTCCATCATAACAATCAAAAAATGGGGTGGGGAGGGTTCTGATTTCTCTTCTATTTAATATTCAATAACCAAACTTTTTAAATATCTTTTTATGGTTTAAAAATACAGAAAATATTAAAATATTATAACTAAAGCCACGTTTACACTGAAATAGCGAATTCTTATCCGATACGTGTTCCGGAACAGAATTCGGATTGGTCGTGTTTTTACTGCCTTCAGGC
>PXIH01S0001804.1:0-18294 GCA_003024985.2 Euperipatoides rowelli
ACCCCTCCATTCCCCCCCCCTTTGATTTTTAGGCTGGAGTTGTCCCTGTTGGTGTCACTGTAAGAAAAGGCCAAATCATTCCTTTACATTTTGCACAGTGATTTAATGCTCTGTGATGTTTAGAGAAAACTCAGATAAATAAAGCACTTATGGGTATCACATATTGGAACAATAGGATTAAAAGTATATGTGCATTTGAATGTGTTAAATCTAACATCTGGTCAGTTTTGCTTGTTTTTTTCTACTTGTAGTTGAAACTACTTCAGTTTATTCACCATTTATTTTCTGGTTGTAATTCTAATTTTCTCTCTCTCTTTCTCTTAGGGTTCCCAACCATCCAGCTAGATTCTCCAGGATTCATCAGGAATTCAGAGCTTTGCCCCGGAAATATTTTATACCTGTCCGGGACGACGTTAATCCTGGAATCATAAAATTAACAAAATGTTTTGTTTTAACAAGACATTTTGCATAATTTCTTATTTTGTTTATAATTTGATTATTCTTCTATTTGTTGTATTCATATGCATTCTTTTTTCTTAATAGTATATTTTGATCTTATGATGTGATGTAAATAAGTTGACTGCTTCTCGTACACCGTGATCCTTAGTACTAAGAAGAAGCAGTCAATGTTCAAAAGTCAACTCAATACACAACATAACATATGATGTTACTATCATATTTTGTGCTACTTGTCATAAATAACGATTGTTGTATAACTAAATACGGTAAATAGTGCAAGCGCAAGCGTGGCAAAAGAATAAAAATACAAATATATCACTTTATTCTTTATTCCAAGAAAAGCCTGTCTTACATTGATAGTTGTTTTTGGTATAGTGTATTTACTTACATTTTATTCTATTTTTACAATGGCAGCAAAACATGAGAGTGACTCAAGTATCAGCAGTTATGAAGATAGACCTTTGGGGGTATAAAATCTAAAGCTGAACTAAAAAAGGTATTGCAATTTTACAATAACACAGCACTAAATTTTTTATTAAATGGGCGGGGGGGGGGCTACACTGCCACCCCCCCCCCCCTTCCCATCAAGAAATGGCCTTTCTTAGAGTTGGAAACCCTATTCTCTCTGTATTTTGAAAGATAAATTAATTCTTTGAAATATGATTTGAATGTTTGATAATATTGTTACATTAAAAAAAAAAGTCTTTAAACTTTGGACTTAGAATTTGATCTCGATTGCAGAATCTCATCAATGCAGCTTATTCCCAAGGTGTTATCTACACCATTTATTTTAACTATCCCCTAGTTTTATTTTGTTTGTTGAAGGGTATCTTGACAGACTTTCAATTCCCTTATTTCTAGTCCAATAAACTTCCAAATATATGCAATATGATTAGCATCTGTTGGTCAGAATCCAAGTCCCTTCAAAATTTTTGGCATCATTTGAAATTGTTGGATCTCTTAGCCCACCACTTCAGGTTGTCCTATCAACTCAGAAATAAAATAGAAAAATCAGCTATCTTTGGTACAGTTTGGAAAACTACTTGTAAATTTTTATTTTTACACATACAACTTCATTTGAAGTAAAATGTATATCAAAATTTAAAATGGATGTAACTTTTATTTCCCAACAGATTTGAGAATATATGTAATGAATTTAGCTTAGGCTTAAATTATTCAATATGATCATTTCCTTCTAAACACATTAAATCCAGATCTCTGCTCTACAGGTTTGATCTCAAACACTATTCTAAGTTGATCATTCTAGGAAAATGTATTATTTAAACTTTGTTTTTATCAGAAAGGGTCTTTCTAGAATTCCTCAGAAACTTTAGCTATTGGGTTTTTGTGTATAGAAGTGACTGGAAGTGGCTGCAACTTCTTTATTTATAATTTGATTGAATTGTGGTTTGTCTCATTAAATTCACAAAAGTTTCAAGATATTGCTTCATTTTTAGTTAATATATCTGGTTCTATTTTCTATTTAGGTGAAGAATCTTTATGGGCAAGTAACTTCCATTTACAGTCTGGTTTTATTGAAAATCCCCTCAAAGTGTTCAGCATGCTTTAGCGTGATCTTAGTCTTCTTCAAAAAATAATTGCTAACCAATTTTGAAATTTGTGCATTTTTTGGCTGACATCAGCTCANATGTGAGGCATGTATGGAGGATTTCAGAAAGAATAATTTTTACTCATTGAATTTTATTTTGTGATAAAAATTTTCTGTAAAAATGGAAAGCCTTGAAATCTGTCAATTCTTGTCTGATCAACTCAAAAATACTTGCAAAATATTCAGCATTGTCTGGGCATTGTGTAGGTACCGGCAGGCTACAATTAGTTTAGACGGGTCAATATACCATCAGATGTTGAAAAAATTCCAACAAAAGATTTGTTAATGGTTTTTGTAATTACAGGTGTACTGATCAACAGAAAAAAAGTCTACCAAAATCTGACAACCAAAGTTGGTTATTTTCAAGATGGCCACCGCTAACCATGAAAATTGGCAAAATTGCTGTAACTTTGTTATTTTTAAGTGTAGAACAATTATTTTTCTATCAAACTTATGGTTTTTATGGTCAAGGAATTCATTTCAACCAATAAATTTGGTCCATGGGATCAAAAATGGGTGCCAACAATGAACAATGTAGTTACAATTCCAGTTATTAGGCCAAAGAACACAAATATTAAGTTGTATGTTTTTATTATCATAATACAATTGAACTATACTGTATACATTATATTTTTTTCTAAAAAATATCTATTCTACAAAGTACCCTTTAAATTAGGTTAAGAAAAAGTGCAGCAATATTATATGGGGATAAAAAAGTTGCTCCTTCATTGTTTATTAGTCCTCATCACTGCCCTATAGGTCATCTAACACCTGGTTGTCACAATGTGTAACTTGACATGATCCACATACAGAAATGCATGGAAGTCTGTATGTTCTGCAGCTGCAGTATAGAGTGAAGTATAGAGTGTCTGGTGCAGCATTCATATCACACATTACTGAAAGCTCTTGCAATTGCTTTACCATTCAGCACATGTATTATGGCATTTTAACCATACACCACTTCTAAAATGCTTTTCAGTCCAGTTCCATCCATTAGTGTACCTATTGCTCCAAGCAAATTCAGAAAGGTGTGGAAACTTCCAAGCATAAGTACATTTTTTTCATGTGCGAATCCTGAGGTGCAGCTTTGATTATTTCACTAGCTTTCCAATATAGGAGCTGATCAAAAGTTTTTATAGGGGGAACATGGTGTTTGCTGGCTAATTTGATGATAATTCTAATCCTTGATATAATGATAGTTTTGTCACTGGAAGACATATCGATCATGGGCAAATAAGGTTGGAGGACTGGCCAGGATGGGTATTCCTATTGTGAATGGCATGCATCATTTCCTGCCAGTTTGGTACAGGCTGCTTGAAATAGAATGATATCTCCCACAAAATATCAATATCAGCTGTAATGTTACAATCTTGATAACTTGCAAAATCTTTAATTTTTATTTATAGTAATGTATTGTTGGCAAAACTGTAATCAATGTTATTAATCTTTGACATACATCTCTCTTATGTGGAGTTCCAACATTTTTCCCTTATTCACAAGGTATGACCAATTTATTTCTGGTTTCAATGCAGCAATCATGCCCATCCCATGAAATGTTCCTTTACCATCTATTATCATATCATTGTGATCTACATTGTCAGCAACAAACAACCACGAACAGTCGAATAGCTCATTACCTTCAAAAATGAATCTGGTTTGCCACAGCTAGTGGCATGCCTATGACATGGAGGAGTTCACTATATGATGAGCTGTACCCAATCTAACAAGGGGTTTCCAATAGGAATTTAGATCGATAGTGGTGATGCATCTGTACTGCTTAACCAATCGGCAATGGTGCAATGACAGCACTGGGTCTTGCCGCTTGTACTATGGCTTGTCCTATGCTGGCTACTTTCTGTTGAATTTTTTTCTCCACAAATAATTTGTTCAACATGTTTCATAAGGTTTCTGGAATGAAATTGAGTGTAGAGTAGAGTGTCAGATCCTCAGCCTTTGGGTAGTAATCAGTAGCAGAGACTACATTTTGTTTGATTTCGCTCATGATCAGCCTTGCTGCCATATCAATTATGGCTCTCTTTTGTGTTTCTTCGGCACTTTGTACTTGTAAATCTTTGTAGAAAGAATGAAGTATAAGTGATGTCTTCTCCTAAATGTCACAATGTTGTTTATGCTGATCCCTCTGCGATGAAGATTATGTCTGTGTATTGTTCTATAAGTTTGTTCTTAAGAGAATTTACGCTATAAGGAGACAAATTGTTGCTATTCAAGAACTCCTTCATTTTTTCTTGAAGGTCTGAAATTGTGAACTGTTCTTCATCATTCATTTCAAGATAAACACACATTCTTAAGAAAACCTGTGCTTGGGCAGCATCTTTAGGATGCCCACATTTTTGCTCTTCAGAACCAGATGAATCTTCTCAAAATTGATATGGCAAATCATATGTGGTGTGGAAATTCACACTAAATACATGATGATAATGCAGTCAGCTGCATGAAGGTCTCTGCCATAATACTCCATCCTTTCACAGCACTCCTTGATGTCCTTACCTAGCTGTAGTCAGAACCTCCAAGGGAAACAAGTGTCCCACAGAAAAGGTAAACAAGCTTACTCAAGAAAGGCCTGGCAGACACATGTTGACTTCTCCTTGGTTTGTGTTTAATGGAATCATGTTTTTTCAATTGAATGTCTTTTTTATTTACATAATGTTTTGGACATTGCACCTGTATGTTACAACCATCAGTGACAACAAAGCTGTCACCTCTCAGAACACGCTGCATTTATGCCATCATAACCCTTCTCATGAACTTGAATTACTTCTCCGTCTGTCAAACTGTCTTTGCAGATAGACAATTCTCACTAGAACTTGTATTAGCACTCATGTTTCAAACCAAGAATTAAAGAAAACATAATTAATACCATCAAATTTTTTGGTTGTAATATATGTTGTAGAGATTAGAAGCTCCATTGTAATAAATAACTCTTTTATTTACAGAATAAACATTCAACTCACTTCACAATTACATCAATCTAACTAATTATATTGGAGAATTAATAATCATTGCTGCTCTGTGCACATCACCACAATGTTATATTATTCAGAATAAAAATGGCCCAAAATTGATCCCATGAAACAAATTTATTGGTTGAAATGAATTCCTTGACCATAAAAACCATAAGTTTGATAGAAAAATAATTGTTCTANGCTTAAAAATAACAAAGTTACAGCAGTTTTGCTGATTTTCATGGTTAGCGGTGGCCATCTTGAAAATAACCNACTTCCGGTTGTCAGATTTTGGTAGACTTTTTTTCTGTCGATCAGTACACCTATTAATGACAAAAACGTCCACAGACCTTTTGTTGGAATTTGTTTTAGGTAAGGGGGTTATTTTTACTAAACTGACCCAGTTTAGAAGTTTGGCAAACTTCAAAATCCTATTCTAGTCAATGGATCTATTTAGAAATAGACAAACTATTCGGCATCATTGATTAGCAGTAGATCTATCATGATGCAAAACCTTGTAAATGAGGTGACAAGAAGTTTTAAGGGCCCAATCGAAACCTGTAATCTTTTTATGTGTGAGTGTAACTCACTAAAACTCATTTCACTAGAGTTTATTACATTAGTTAAGTAATGTAGTAAAATTTTAAAAATTGATGATTAGGATGAGTTGAAGTTAATTACAAAGTTAATTATAATTTTTAAAAGAAATAAAGGAATTTGCTTTCATATTGGCATGGCTGATTACAAGTCACATTTTTATTACTGATTTTACTTGGAATGACTATCTTAAATAAAAATTAGATAAGTAAGATTTGTAGTTTATTTATCTATATCTTTTTTAAATAGATAATTTTATTGCAATTATCATGTTTAATTATTATTTATTTAAATAAAATGATACTATAGCCTATACAATATTTTAATGAAAGTTTTGGATAGTAATAAAAATTAATTGGAAGAACAGTAACTGTTTTCACCTTAGATAGGCAAATGGTTTTGGTTCTATCTTTATCAATTTTGTAATCTGAGAACAAAAACATGTCTTGGAATATTAAAAATTTTCGGGATGCTTACCATAATTATCACCCTCACCAGACTGATTACCCTAAGACCTTCATTAGACCTCACCTAGAGTACTCCTCTGTGGTTTGGTCTACCTCCATCCCTCTGTCACTAAATAATAGAATCGAAAGCATTCAGAAAAGAGCTGTTCATGTAATATTGAGTGATTAGGTCATCCCATATGATGAGGCCCTTGGTATGTTAGATATGAAATCATTGTATGTTAGATGCACTAAGTTATTAAAAAAAAAATTCTTTATCTTTTTTCAAGGACTATCCTGAGCTTTTCTCTAAGGAGTGTTTTTCCATCTCTGGCCATTATACTAGAAACTCTAATCTTTTTCATAAAAACTGCTACAGAACCAAAATATATTCTTGCTCTGCTACTCCTTCAATGTTTGAGATTGTTAATGTTAACTTATAAACCTTTGTAACTACTTTCTTTTTATTTATTTTTTAACTTATGTAAATACTCTACCAATCTAATATGTTGTAAATAGATTATACATCCTTTGGGGCTAATAATCTATTCTAATTGACAAATTGATTATGAATATGATATTAAATAAATATAACCCTTTGAAATAGCCAATGCAAATACCAGCAGAAAAACCTACAATTTGAAGTTCACCTCTGTTGCCACTATCATTTGTATAATTTAAATGGAAATGGCCAAAGCTTAACAACTCATGATCATATTTATTAGAATTCTGAAATTCTTAAATGGAGACACTAAAATTTGAGAAAATCCTATATTGCACCATGATAAGGGATCTTATTATATCACATGATGTCACTTTACTTTTGGTAAAGGACTCTAAAGCTCTAAAATAATATCCACTTCCATTGATGAATGCATTACAAGGTGGAACTGGAACTTACTTTTCTATCTACTAACATGTCTAACCTGTAATTCAAAATTTATCAAGAAAATCACAGCAAAAATTTTGAATACTGGATTTTAGATGAATAAGACCGATTATTATTTGCCGCTAAAAGAATTGAAAATTTAACTACAAATCACATGATTATTCAAAATTACATCCATTTTAAATAAAATCGTTTTCTTTTTCATTTTGTTTATAATATATTTGTTTATAACTTAGGCTACTAATATTTTTTTTAATCAAATCTGGCTTGGTATCAAATGCATCTTCTAATTCTCCAAATCGATTTTCTAGTTAATTTTTAACATTTAAAAAAAAATAAGCAAGCTTGGATGTTAAAATCAAAATAATATTAAGCTATTTCAGTTGATGAATAATTGCCAACATTTTAAACTAAGTTGGCAACTGAATGATATGTAACAAATTATGATTACTCTCTCATTGTACAGATAGCCCACATAAAAAAATATTTTCAGCTTTCTAATTTATACTTTTTTAAACCAGTAATTACTCAGAACATTTGGCGTTTAAAATTTCTAATAGCATAAAATAAAACCTTCACAGTTAATTAATTGTAGTATTATCCCCTAAAAAACTGGAATAGATTCAATACCATTGTAACAGAAGCAAATATTCAAAATAATTTTTAAGAAGTTAGCCAATACCTATTTCTTCCTAAATATTATAACGTTAATGAGATTTGTTTTACAGTATTACCTTGACATTAATCAAACTGTTAGTCTATGTTCATATTAGTCTATCTAGCTTCCAGTATATACTGTAAGAGAGCAGACAGCGTGCCAGTTAGCTATACTGTGTATCGGTGACAATAATAATGCATGGCTTGTTTGCTTCAGTCATGTCAAAGTGATGAAATATACCAGAGACAATTACTGTATGTTAGTGGTTCCTATCCAATGGAAATAATGTGAATGACTGTTATTTAGCCTAGTGTTCCAGGAATTTATATTTCATGAAATTCCAATACAAATTAGAACTACCATTCTAACATTTATACCATTCAAAATTGCTTTTATTTTTGGTCAGATTCCGTTATCTGCCCACCAACATAATTAAGGTTAGGAGTCATGGTAACAACTATAACATAGTAGCGTGTGCAATTAGTATTTTTTTCTAGCCGATTTTAGTATATTTTCTTTACAGTCCTAACCGTACAAAAACCCTAAACCTTAGGATAATCTAAAGATGAGATAATATTTTGCTGAGCGCAATCTAGATGCTTTCAACTTACTATCGTCAGCCATATTGGTGGGTAGATAACGGAATCTGATCTTTTTTTATATAAAAATAAATTTATTCACTCATTATATAATTTTTATAGCAGATAACATTATACAAAGAATAGTCTCATTGAAATACCAAATAGAAAAAAATGGCAATCCGAGTTTTACATAATCATGAAATAGGCCTACAGTCCTACACAGTATGCGCTACTTAATACTTGAATCGGTACTATTAGGTTTTTACAATAATATTTCAAACACCGAACAAACGTAACTTCTCAACTAGGCCTAAAGGCCTATCTATACAAAATTATTACATAAAGATTTAAACTTTGTCATTACAATTATTCTGTTATAGAATAAATATAATCAAAAAATATGTCAGCTGATTGCACAACTTATCATGTTGAAGCTTAACTATCGTGAATTATGAGCACAAAAAAACATTTAATAATAAGGGGGAAAAACATGTTGATTTATTTAATTGTTTGCTTCAACTTTTTTTATTTTTTATTCAAATCATCAAATATACTAAAAATATTTAATAAGGTTAAATTACTGCTTCTCCCTTCTTTTGAAAATGGAATAGTCCAGAATAAAAGATATACAAACCCCAGAAAGAATTTAATAAAGTTAAAATTGATGCTTCTTCCCTCTTTCAAAAATGGAACTGTCTAGAATAAAAGTAATACTACACCAGGAAGAATTTAAAGGTCAAATGTTAACAGATTTTTTTTATTTATTTTTTATTATTGATTTTCAAAGATAATTACTATAAAAAAAATTCCACTCGAAATAAATAATTTAAAATGCATAAAAAAAAAGTTATTTAAAGATAAAATTAAGACTATTGCTATCCTCAGTCTGAGATTACAGATTGAAGCTTTCATATGTTTGGGGGGTCTGAGATTAATTTGATGATGAAACATTCTCTACAGCTGTTTTCTTTGTATAATGATTTAACATGTAAATAGAGGTATGTTCAACTGGTAATACAGGTCATTTTGATTTAAAAAAAAAAAAAATTTGGACCATAATAGCACAAAGGATGAATTTGATTATGATTTTTTACAAGTATTTAAACATTTAGACCATAATTATGATTTCCAGCTTTAAGATGACAAAGATAGCAAATATTCTATTGTTAAGTATAGCAAGCTGTATTTATTTCTAGCCTATGATGTCACAAAATATTTCCCCCGGTGTGTACAGTGGACTATGTTGTTTTAAGGGGGAGGAGCTAAAGACAAGTATTTTAAAAATTGGGATTATAAATGACTTTTTTTTTTTTTTTTTTTTTTTTTTTTTTTTCTGGGATATTATTTTTAGTAAAAATGTTTTAAAATCAGTAATAATTAAAAAAAAAAATCTGATACATTTGACCTTTAATAAGGTAAAAATCGATGCTTCTCCCCTCTTTCAAAAATGGAATAGTCTAGAATAAAAGTACTACTACATCAGTTAGAATTTAATATGGTTAAAATTGAAACTCCTTAACCTCTTTCAAAACTGGAATAGTCTAGAATAAAGGTGATACCACGCCGGGAAGTATTTAATAAGGTAAAAGTAATGTTTTTCCCCCTCTTTTAAAAATGGAATAGTCTAGAATAAAAGTGGTAGAAACCAATTAGACAATTAACTCATAATTCACTAATCTGTCTCACAGATAAAAATTCTGGTGTTTGATTTTATTTATTTAAGGGGTGAGTTGTTTTTTTAATACCTGGTGTCAAAATTGGAACTAAGCAAGGACTACTCAGTTGGTAATTCCTCATAGTCAGCCTGTGAGACAATAAATTATGTTTATAATAATAATATTGAAGTAACTAGATGGCAATATGCTGTGTAAGGCAGGGTGAAGAATTGTGGTAACCCAAAAACAAACACACATTTTTTTAATGTTAATAAGGGAACAATAATGACTTTCACTGTAGAGAAACAAACAGATCATCAGAACAGCACAATGGTAATACATCCAGTGCGGATTTATGTATAAGCTAAACAAGCTATAGCTTAGGGCCCCCACTTTCTTGGGGGCCCCCAAAAAAAATTGTCCGAGTGAGCAATTGTCATAAATATACTGTATACTGCAGCATTATTTGTCCCAATGCCGCACGTCCGGGATGTCCCATACTCTTACCCAATTTTAAATGGAACGTTTAAAGTATATAATTTATTTTACTATAAACACGGGGATTCCCCTGTGTTGCTCCGCTACACTCGAGCATGCGCTGACGGGGCCCCATATCTCAAATAGCTTAGGACCTTATCAAGTCTAAATCCAGCACTGAATACATCTGAAGTAAAATAAACACATTCTATCGTAGACTAGTAGAGATGATCTGTAAACATGTTAGTTGTTTTTTTTTTCTGGGTTATTATGAACTTGTATAAAATATTTCCAACTATAATACTTAAAATAACAAAAATTAAGTATTTTCTTTTACTGGTGTACCTGTAACTTATAAAAGTTTAATATAAGTCAAGGAGTGGTGGTCGTAAGTTAACGAGCATGACTACCCTTAGCATATACTCTGGAGAGGTGGTTTGCCCTTAAGGGGTGCAATACTACTGTGGTTTACACATGGCCAGTGGCTATGGAGGATTTTTTATACATACAGAATGACTCATTAAAGTGGTCTCTGTGAGAAATCCACTTAGTTATTGCAGAGAGAAATGGCTGCAGATGGGAAATGGCATCCTTCAGACGAACTACAAATACGAGTTATAATTACGAATTAAAATTATATAAGAAAAAAGAGATTGAGTTTGGAGTTAATATGAAGAATGTAAGGATATTATGTATTTGTAAATAAACTCAGAAGTCCTCTTTGCTGATTTTTTTTTTTAATTGTAGTTAGTGGTATTTATTTATTTTTTACCTCATTTTAGATTTAATTAAAATTCCATAGTTCCATCAATAAATAAGTAAAAAATAAAACTGAATTTATTCATTGTTCTCCATTCCAGCATTGCAATAATTATAGTTTAACCCTACATCAGTTTCATCCAAAATCAGTACACCAGGGCCCAGGGGCCACACAGTGCACAATATGCAACATTAATAAAAAATACTAAATTTATTATTTTAATAAATGTAATTTTCTTTTGAATATTGCATTATTGTGTAACTGACTGAACGAAAATAAATATGTTTTAAAAATTAAAGCAACAAGATAAACAATCAAAGAAAAAATATAGAAACGCAAATTATTACTTTTACATGATATGGTAAATTGAAAGAAAATGTATTTATTTTCACCCTCTCTATACATACAATTTATAACTAGATTTGTTATCAGAATTTAATTCCAGTCACCAGATTCAAATAATATAAACAACAACTAAATATGAATCTACTGTAAATTAAAAAAATTACTAGCACAACAGGTCACTTGGTATACGCGCTGTGCACTAAACATTTCAGATGCCAAATTTTAGACTAAATTACACATGATAAGATTGAACAATCACTCACTTTTTTTAAAAAAAAAAAAATTTTCAATGAAGGAATACATGTGTTGGGGAAGGAAACATAAACAAACAAATAGATGTATTTTAATTAAGAAATAGGTGTGTGGTGATCATAGTGTGCCAGTGAAGTGTTAACTGTGTAAACACTAAATATGCTTAAGAGATGAACCAATAAATATGCTCCATATCCTTTTCATAAAATAAATAAGTATGTTAGGTAATCATATAAATAAATAGAAGTAATTTTTATATAGTATGCATTTGTGATTGATCAATCATAAAATCTAGCTAATAATGCTTCAGCAACTGTAACCTATCTACCCAATGATGCTTCAGCAACAGTTGTAAGCTATCTAGCCAATGATGCTTCAGCAACAGTTGTAAGCTATCTAGCCAATGATGCTTCAGGAACTGTAACATATATAGCCACTGATGTTTCAGAAACCATAACCTATCTAGCCAAAGAAGTTTCAAAAACTTTAACCTATTTAGCCGATGATACTTCAGAAACTGTAACCTATCTAGCCAATGATGCTTCAACAACTGTAATAGATCTAGCCAATGATACTTCAGAAACTGTAACATATCTAACCAATAATGCTTCAGCAACTGTAACTTATTTTAGTAATGATGTTTCAACAACTGTAACCTATTAGCCAATGATGCTTCAGCAACTGTAACTTATCTAGCCAATGATGCTTTAGTAACTGTAACCTATCTAGCCAATGATGTTTTAACAACTGTAAGCTTTATACAAATATGCTTCAGAAACTGTAACCTATCTATCTATTCAATGATGCTTCAGCAACTGTAATATATCTAGCCAATGATGTTTCAATAACTGTAAGCTATCTAGCCAATGATGCTTCAGCAAATGTAACTTATCTATCCAATGATGCTTCAGCAACTCTAACCTATAAAGTCAATGATATTTCAGCAACTGTAACCTATCTAGCCAATGATGTTTCAACAACTGTAAGATTTCTAGCCAATGATGCTTCAGGAACTGTAACCTATCTAGCCAAACATTCTTCAGCAACTGAAACATAGCTAGCCAATGATGTTTCAGCAACTGAACCTATCTATCCAATGATGCTTCAGCAACTGTAATCTATCTAATCAAAGATGTTTCAGCAACTCTTACATATCTAGCCAATGATGTTTCAGCAAACCTAACCTTTTTTAGCAAATGATGCTACAGCAACTCTAACCTGTCTAACCAATGATGTTTCAACAACTGTAACCTATCTAGTCAATGATGTTTCAGCAATGCTAACCTATCTAGCCAATGATTCTTCAGCAACTATAACCTATCTAGCCTATGATGCTTCAGCAATAATATTGTAAACTAACTAGCCAATGATGTTTCAACAACTGTAAGATATCTAGCCAATGATGCTTCAGCAACTATATTCTAACTAGCCAATGATGCTTCAACAACTGAAAACATTTTAGCTAATGTTTCAGCAACTATAGGCAAGCAGTTTTAGATTTTCAATTATTTCTAATTTTGTTGTTGTTTGTCCAGAAGCAAATAATGTATGTATGTATAAAAAAATAAATTAACAAGCTCTGCAACTCTGGTACCAACTTTGGCTGAAAGTCTGAAAAATTGGAAAATTTTATGTTGGCAGTTGGGAAAATAACCCCAATTGAAATAGAAGTAAAATTGTTCAATAGTAAAGTTTTGAGTTGAGAATTTGAAGAGTCAGAGTTGGGAAATTTCTCATTTCTCCTACCCCCAATAAAATTCTCTAGCTTCGGGCCTGAACTCTACAATTAAATGTACTTATTCATACTTTAAGCACACTACATTTGTGATAATCTACATTTAAGGGAAATATTTGAGAAGTTATGTTTTAGATATTTAACTTGCATTTACCTGACCAATGGCCATGTGTATAAGCTTACCTATAAATGTCTACTTTGACAATCATTAACTGTTTTTCATAGTTATAAATCTTAACCATAACATATACTTTAAATAACCTGCTTCTTTACTGAATATATGCTGTATATTTAATTTTTTTTTTTTTGCAATGAGAAAATGTAAACAATTTTTTTTATATACTTTGTATACAGATTAGTTTCTTTGTTTGTAATCTTTAAAGATTTTCCCATCAGTATCCTGCAACTTTTCTATCTTGCCAGGTTCAAATTATTATCTTTCAGATAAGCTTGATTACAAATGTATGGTAGTAGATAACAAAAGGATTGATTTTCAAAAGTTATCACAGATAAGAAACGTTCTGAGAGCAATATCAGTGTCTAATCTAACTGGTCTAACATTTATTATGAAAAGTTTACTTATTGATTTCCTTTTTATAATAGTTTGTTTAAAGACAGGATGATCAATAATAAACAGTTACACTTGTGGCTGATTGGATTTAATTTTGTTATTGATTTTCAGTTAATTTGTGGGTCTCTGAATAATACAAATAAATATGTAGCTGAAAGCCCGGATTTAATTAATCATAAGATCTATAAAAGATTTGATCATACTGGTTAAATTATTTATTAAATTGATTTCAAAGATTTATTTAAAAGTTTTTTTTACATTATAGTTTATTTTATATTGGTAGCTAAAAAAAAAAAGAATATGCAGATCATGCAATGAAAGTGGGGTTCATTTCCATCATGGGTTATTATAAGATAAAGCAAGCTTTGTTTCCTGGAGAAAAGCTATCAAAACATTATTCCTAATTAGGAAGGATTTTAAGGTTCTCATTTTGTTGATTTATTGATGCTTTGAATGTTTAGAGTTAAAATATGCAAGTCACCTTGTATTGGGGAGTCATGGTTGAGTTGGATTACTATCTTCTCATCACCCTTCATCCATGGTAAAAATATTGTCCTCAGTAAAAAGGGAGTTTTTATATTCAGAGCTAGAAGATTGATTATTATTAGCAGCATATTTATTTTTAAAGTCCATTTTACTAGTGTCAGTTGGATGGACTTCTGGATGATTCATGAGGGAATAAGTTTTGGTAGATCCCTGGAATGGTTCTTTACATGGCTTTTTCAATTTTAAAGCTTCCATTTTGTTCTTCTTTGCTTGCTTCATTTTCCCTGTTTTAGTATTTATATTTTCTACACAAGCTATTGGCAAACTTTAATAAATTTGAGTAATGTAAATTTTGCAATAGCAAGGACCAGTCTTTTGTCCTTGCAGATAGCTGCATAAGGCTGTTTACAAATGTTTCTTTTGTCTTTACATTGTGGACAGAATTTCATTTGATATTCTGAGATAAGGTGCTTGCTGCTTTCGCATATAAAGCATATCCTTTGTCATGAAGGTAAATATGTATGTGTTTTATTTTGACAAAATAGGTTGGCCTGTATTAATTAGAGTGTAGTCCTTTTTAAGTTTAAAATGTATAATAGTTTGTCCTGTAGCACGGGGCTTTCCATTGGGCTTTGGAAGATTTCCAGGTGAGAAAAGTTCTATGGTGCCCTACTGTTCCAAGAGAGGGGGAGGGGAGTATTCTTTTAAAGTTGCAACAGGGATTTTCTCAATTATAATTTTTGTAATCAAATGTTCATTTGCTTGAGGAAGAAAATTGAGATTAATATTATTGGTTTTGTGGGAAACAGTTTGTAAGTAGCAGTTTCCATTGGGGTGGGGGTAAACTGGATATAATAAAATGATGGATTGTGCAATTGGTTACTATAGAGCATCAATGTTATTAATTAATTGGAGATGTATAGACCTATGTTTTAAAATTTCTTATGTCCACTGTAATGAATTTCAGATTATTAAATGCAGAGAAGATAACAATATTTGGTCCCATGAGAAAATGAAATTGATGTATCCAGTAAAATAAAGCTTTTTAAAATTTGATTTCATTTTGAGCTTGTTCATTAGAAATAACGTTTGAGTGGTTTACAGAGGACCTATGAGTTAGCATAGGTTCTGAGTGACCCCACATACTTTACTAGGAAAATTTACTTAAAACTGTTTTATAAAATACCCAAAAAGGATACACTTACCTAAAAAGATATTAAGATTGGAAGGCCCAGTTTATGGGGGTGGGTCACAATCAGGATAAACAATAAACAAATCCCAAAAGAGATTCTTAGATCTGAGCTTTAGGTCATTTAGAAATGTAAAATAAATTTAACTAAATGTAATTCCCTCTAGTCTAGACCTATTGTATATTACTGTAAACATTGTAAGAATTATTTTTTTAAAAAAAGGGAGATTTGACTTTAAAAAAAGTAGCAGTAAATAAAAATTTTAATTATTATTATTCCATCAATTTTTTAAAAAAATATTTTGAAATTTTAAAACTAAAATTAAAAATCTACTATTTGAATCATTTTAGGATATCCCCCTCGCTATAATTTATAGTTATTATAAGACAGTAGTCGGATATAATAGGTTACTCGGTTTATTTACAAAACCATTATTTATAATTATAAATTTGGCAGAGTTTATATAATACATGTACATACTCTGATACCTCCACATAAATAATTTACAACACCTATGAAATACCTGTACAGGTATATGCAAAATAACTTTTTTATTTTTTATAGATATTGTAGATGTAATAATATTTTATTTTTAACTGATTAAAAACTTCCATTATCTCATACTTTTTAGATGAAATATTTTATTATTTGCATTAATTTTTAATATGAAATCAAATCATGTTTTAAACAAGCTACATTCATATCTTATAACCTAAGTCTCTTCCTATTTACTATAGATTAATGTTAGCTGATAATCTGAGATTAAAACATACTGTTATAAAATAATCCATTTTGACAAAGGTGTCAAAATGTACTGACTAATAACATAAAATTTCAACTTGTAAATTTATCTACAAGTGAAAATAATTTTAAAAGCTTCCACTCTTGATTCCTATCACTCATTCTTATATATTTAGAAAGTCTACTCATAAAAATAGTAATGTTTACAGTTTTATTTGTTTTAAAATAGAGTGGTTGTCTATTTAAAGAAGTAACTGAAATTAAAAATACATATTCCGCTGCATCATCTCATTTTCTACACGAATGTGGGCACTACAGAGTCTGAAGAAGTATTAGTAGACTTTATTTGAACTCAATTATGACATTTAACATATTAATAACTGCAAAGCTTTACAAAGCATTAAGTGGCAGATGCAAGTAATACCACTTCCGGTATCAATGTAATAAATTTCATTGAAAACATTTTCAAATAATATTTTTAGCAACTATAATTTAAAATAGACAATTTTAATTTAAACATTCTAATTTGTTACCGTATGTTGTTGTTTTTTCAAATGATAGCAGGCTATGCTGTGCATAGTTAATTTATTATTCAACCAGTGCTTACTATTAATGAAAATAAGTCATTAGATTTACATAAATTATCATAAAAGTAAGATAGTACTAGTACAGTATCCTTGGCAGAAAATTTTTCAGAAATGAAAGGATTGTTTAAGGATTAAACATGTTCTAATTCATAATTAATTGTTATGGTATTTGATGAATATTTATATTTGTACTAGCCAAAAAGCTCATTGTGCTTTGAAATACAATTGGTCCTAGTTATCCTTATCCTCCCCTCCACTCTCCTACCCCATAACCCCCTCTTTTCCTAACCCCTTCTCCCCCTACATTCTATGCCCATTTATTCAATCAAAAATTGAAAAATTGCCCTTTGCTGAAAGCCCTTTTTAAATTGAAATACAACCGGCCCTAATAAAAAACCCTCCCCTCGTACCTCCTACCCCCACCCCTTAATACCCCCTCCTAACCCAACCCCCCATACCCATGCTCATTTATTCTTTTAAAAACGAAAAAATGTTATTTTCCTATACAAATACTATTATAATTCACTAGTGATTCCCTCGCCTTTATAAAAATGTTGGTCAAATTCCGTTATCTGCCCACCAACATAATTAGCGTTATGAATCGCACGACAACAAAAACAATAGTGTGTAAAATTAGTATTTTTTCTCGCCGATTTTAGTATATTTTCTTTACAGTCCTAACCTTATCGTAATCCTGAACAGTAGGATAATCTAGAGGTGAAATAATCTTTTGCTGAGCACCAATCTAGATAATTTTAACTTCCGTCCGTCAATCATATTGGTGGTCATTCATACTGGATTCTGACCAGAATGTGCATGTGCGACTTTATTGTTGTAAATCGATAAAAAAATTAATCTTAATGCATGATGTCTATGCGAGTGAAAGTCAGTTTATTCTTATAATTTTTTCATATTAAACAATAGTATATGATGCTGTATGCTGTAATAATGATAATATTAAGCAAATATTTTTTTGTTTTGAATATATCAACGGATTAACAGATTTATATTTAAATGTGTATTGGAAAATGGCGTTTTTTCGTTTGTAAAATAATTATTGGGCAGGGGAGGTATGGGGGGGTTAGGAGTTGGTAAAGGAATAAATGGGCAGGGGAGGTATGGGGGTATGGGTTAGGAGTTGGTAAAAGAATAAATGGGCAGAGGAGGTAGGCGAGTGGGTATTAAGGGGGGTAGGAGGTCCGAGGGAGGGGGATGACTAGGGCCAGTTGTGAACAGCCCCTGTAAAAAATGAAACTAACCTAAAATGTAGATATTTAAACCATACATAATGAC
>PXIH01S0001809.1:6678-17016 GCA_003024985.2 Euperipatoides rowelli
AGATTTGATACTTATGAAATTAAATTAAATTCGCAAAATGATAAGATAACAAACATTGAAATGAAAATGGAACTGGCTGAACAAAGAATTCTCAAACTAGAAGATAAAATGCTAAACAAGGGTGAAATGTTGATGGAAGTTAAATCAGCGGATGAAGCTATCGATAGAGTTGATCGCCTTTCAAACAGTAATCTAATTGAAGATATAAAGGTAATTATGGATGATAGAGAGAATTTGAATAAAAGAAAGAAAAATGTTATTATATATAATCTTCTTGAATCATATAACTGTAATGATTTGTTTCTTATGATAAAAATCTCCCCGTCTACAGTGGTTAGATCCTTTAGACTGGGAAAACACACTGAAAATAAACAAAGACCGTTAATGTTGTGTTTTATTGATGAAGCTCTGAAGGGTCAATTTCTGAGGGAGTTGATCATTAACAGACACTTGAAAATTAATATACTAATAGGTACAAAGTTTGCACCTGACAGATCGTTGGAGTAAAGAAGAAATTTCAAGCTTAATAAAAAGGAATATAATACTAATAAATTGACATTTGGTGTGGGTGTAGGACTGTAGGTGCTGAACCTAGCGTGTTGGCACAGAACTCTCCCGATATAACAGAGAATGGTTTGAAAATAGACGAAGAAGAAAAAATAGCATTAGTATAGATGTATCTATACGAATGCTAAATTTGTCTTTAATAAAATTGAAGAATTAAAATGTCTCCTAGTTGAAAAAAAAATCCATTTTGTATATATTGTTGAAACTTGGCTTCATGATGGGATAAGTGTTGAAGAAATTAATATAGATGGATATATGTTGATCAGAAAAGATAGACGCGGCATAAAAGGGGGTGGGTTTTGATTAATTATGATAAGAGTTTGATCAATGAAGAACTAAATAATATAAATGATACAATGGAGTCTTTATGGTTCAAGCTGATAGATAAGTCTCTCAATGTGGTTGGTTGTTATATAGATCTACTAGTAACGATCTAAATGAAGATGATCTGTTGTTTAACAATATTAAAAATGGATTAATGTTAGCTCATGGTGATAGATCTTCCTAGACTTTTGATAATTGGTGACTTTAATGTGCCATGGATCAATTGGTTGGAGGGTCATATAAGTTACGTGCAATCTCATTTTGGTTATGCCTTGTATGAACTTTTGTCTGATTACCTGATGTAGCAACACATTAAAACCCATACCAGATTTAGAGATGTATCTAGCTCTATGTTAGATCTTATATTTCTTATGAATCGGATGACATCAATAATATTGAGTTTTTTATTGGATTGGGAAAAAGTGACCATGTAGTGATTTATTTTGAAGCATTTGGCAGATCAGTTAATGAAGAATTTAAAACTGACTATCTTGACTTTGTCAACTCTGATTTTGAATTGATTAATTTAAATGAAATGAATTTATAGATGATATAAATTTTGTAAATGAAGATAGCTTTGAAAGTGATTATAACAAAATAATATCTAAGGCCTCTGATATTACAGTGAGTTCTACTCCTAGGAAGATAATATATAATAAAGGTTTAAATAAAAAGAAACCGTTTTGGTACGATGAAAATATAAAAGCCTCAGTAAAAATTAAAAATGATTTGTTCAAAATATATATGAAAAATATACAATAAGAGATAGGAGGATGATGGCTGAACTCAGGATAATACACAGCTCTACTAAGAATAAAAACATTCTTTACTCTCATCTAAAAGCAATAAAATCCAACTATAGTCATATTGGTGAGATATTGCAAGATGAAAAGATAATAACTGATAACATGGAGATAAGTAATTGTTTTTTGGATTATTTTTCAAGATTCAGTAAAGTAGAAGGCGGCTGTAAAGCAAATAAATATGCTGACATTATTTGTGAAGATTTGATAGAAGTTGAGAATGTTGATTTGTCTGATGTATTGAAAATTATAAAAAATATGAAATGGTCACATGCTACCACAATTGATGGTCTATCTAATTTTATTATTAAAAAATGTATAGACTTTTTTGCTGTATTGTCTACTGGGGCTACGAAAGCCTCTTTGAGACGGCATAAATTGCCTAGATCATGGAATTTGGGTACAATTGTTCCAATTTTGAAAAAGATGTAAAAGGTCTACATCTTCCTATAGACCTTAAACTCTCCAGTCTCCAAAGTAGCAGACAGGATTAGATCATGGAAAAGATGGAAATTTTTATAGAAAAATAAATGACTCTCTCATGTAGACAATATGGATTCAGGAAGAATCTGTCCACAATGGATAATCTTATGGCCGCTACTAATACTCTTTTGAAAAACTGTGAAATAAATATCCCCGAGTGATATATTTTTTGACTTGTCTTCTGTGTTTGATACGATTTCACACGTAGTTCTCATTGAGAAACTTATAAATATTCGTATCAATAGCTGTCTAGTGTTGTGGTTAATTGACTACCTATCAGATAGATATATTATTGTGTTAATGGTGTATTATCCGAAAGATCATTAATGAATAAAGGGCTGCCTCAAGGGGCCATATTATCAAGCTTCTTGTTTAACATTATGTCTGATCTGGTTAATATAGTGGTGTCTAAGATTTTTTTATTTGCAGATGATATAAAAATAATGAGATGTACAGTATATATATTGTTAACAAGATATCATTTTGCAAAGAGATATTGACAGTATACATAATTGGTTATCAAAAAATTTATTATTGATAAATATTAAAAAAACAAAACATATGAGAGTTTTGCCCAAGAAGGAATTTAGTGTTTATTATGTGAGTGGCTCTCCAATTCTTAGCTGTGATAGTTATAAAGATCTAGGTCTTGTTATTGACTCTAATCTGTCTTTTCGAAGCCATATTAATAATATTATAACAAAGATAAATAAAACATTTGGCTACATAACAAATGGTTTTAAACATGTGAACATTTCTGCTTTCAAAGTATAACTTATTTACAGCCTCAGATTGATTATGCTTCTAGAGCCTTTTGGATACTAAATATAGGAGATGTTAAAAGATTTGAGAAAAAATTCAATCCGAGTTATAGTGAACGCCTAAAAAGATTGTCTGGCATTATGACCCCCTTCACAACGTCTACTTAGGGGTGATTTAATTTATATGTTCATTGAAATTGTAATATCTAAAAACCATAGTGAAATATTTATTTTATCAGACTCTAACACCAGAAGAACCCACAGGTTTAAGCTGGCAATAATTTAGGGTTTTTCATCAAAATGAATGATGAAGAGTATAAATCGTAGAAGTATAGGATGGTGGAATTCTCTCCCTGAAGAAATATTTGAGGAAAATTTTAATGGTTTTAAAAAAGCATTGGATGCTTAGTTACTGAATAATACAAATTTCAAAAATATACCCCTGAACTTATTATAGCAGTGGGTTGGTCTACAGTTGTGTTAGTTTTCTTTATGTGTAATGTATTTCATTTTCTTTTCTGTTTTACTATTTTATAATTGTATTACTTGATGAGCTGTTATAAGTCATTTATGACAACACAGTATTTTAAAATAAATAAATAAAACACTATAATGGACTGTGAAAAACAGGTGATGGAAGTAAACAGGCCCCCAATGTCCTAATGGGTAGGGGTAGTGATGATAGGAAAACTGTGCTGTGATCTCATGAAAAAAACCCCCAGAGATCAAGATAACTGGGTGAGGATTAAATATTTTAAATTTGAGATGAGGACAGGTCAATACAATCTTCGAGATGAAAGAAAATAGAAAGTGCAAGAAGTTAGGATGGCACTTAAAGAGGGTAATAGGGAGAGATTCCCAGCAATGAAGCACATAGACCACCAGCTCAGGGATGGATTATTGCCCTTGTCATTGAGGGCCAAACATCTTAGGTCGAGTCAACGACAATATTAACAAGCCCTGATTTGGAGGGAGCCAGAGAATCCAACCGTGGATTCATCCCAGAGGGCTATACTGCCGACAGCGCAATTCTGCTAAGAAATCCATTTATAAAGGAGGGAGATAAAATGTTTTTGTGACTCCAAAAACTAAAGAAAGGGGAAGGAGATTGTTATTTTTCACAAGATTTTATTTTTTGTGTGATCTATTTGTTTGAAAATCTTTCTTTCATTTTATTCTTTGTTAAAACAATTTAACTTCTGGAACAATCTTGGCTGCAATAACTTTCTGCTGATAACTTCTTGATAATTTCGACTTCACACTTTTTTTTGCATTTTTCTACTTTAAAACATAATGTGCTGCTGCTATTGTCATATACTATTATGAAAATAATATTTTTACTTATAATTATGGGTTTGTAATTTTAATCTGGAACTGTTTCTTTGGATCTTTTCTTTTTAGATGTTGCGAACACGCGCACTTTTCACCAACTAAACTTCTCAACCACTTTTCTTATTTTTTATTATCTCTTTTTTACAAGGATATGTAAATTTTCTCGCAACTATTGCACAACTCTCACTCCTTATTGGTTCCCTAACTATGCATAACTCAGACATCGTAGAATCTGTCATTTCTCCATGAATTTTTTGAAAAATAACAAAAATAATCCTGTGACCTTATTTTTTTTACAAATAATAAATACAAATATTTTTTTTTTTAACACAAATTCTTAACACTAACAAAATTATCAAATTCTTTTACATAAAATAAAAATTATTATCCTACTCTTTTCCCTATCTAACATTTACAAATAAATAAAAATACAATAAATTATATTTATTTTCACCCCCAATTTAGTTGCAATTACACATAACCTACTTTAAATATTACATTATTATTTTCTAGAACATTTCAATAAAATATAGTAGGTTAACTCTTTTTTTTTTATAACATACGTATTGAATTTTAAATTATATTTATAACGTTATAAATCTTTTCTAATCATTCACATTACATTTATTATAAATATATTAAAATTATATACAGTACCTATCAGTCAAAAAAACCTGTACCCTTCAATCATTATTCTCATCATCATAATTATAAATTCTCTTTCAATCACTATAACAATTAGGGAGACGCCTATACAATACAAATTATATTTTATTTTCTGATTTGTTTGTTATCAGGTGATACTTGAACTAGTTCATTAATTAAAAAAAAAAATTATATATCTTCATTTTGCTTTAATATTCAAAGCCCCTTCAAGATATATTAATTGATTAGGCTATACATATAAAAAATTTAAACACATACAATATATAACTAATTCAGATATATATATTGAGGCTTTGAATAAAGTGAAATATACATTTGAAGATTTATAAAAAAAATTTTAAACGAAGCAGTTCAAGTAACACCTGATGAACAATGAAACAGGTATGTAGCCTACAGAAGGTTTTTTTCTCACTACCATTAGATCTCTATTCCCAACATATTTGGTATAAAGTTACAAATTACAGACCCACTGGTGCACAGAACAAAGGTAATTACTATTGTTCATATGAAGGTCCTAAATATGCATATTTGAGCCCTTAAGATTGTCCAAACTCATTTAGCCAATATCCAATATTAAAATGCCCTAACACCACTAGAGTAAAAGTAGCCTATAGGTATGTTTTTAAAAAAGCTTGAAGCACTCAGAGTACATCAGAGTGCGCTCCGAATACAGAGAAATCAGATTTTAAAAAAATTGGAACACACTCTGTGGCAGATTTTAATAAACTCCATGAACAATCAGAGTGAGCTCTTACTACTCCGAGTAAAATCATCGGAACTCAGAGGAGTAACAGAATCAAAATCCAAAATAGAGGAGTATAAACAATGTTCCAAATATGATTAACTGGTCTACCTTTATCTAGGACCTCTACGTACTACTTCCTCCACATAATTTTCTTATTTTGATTGTACAAGATCTTTTAGGAGGGCAGTGACTATTTCTTAAATGCTGAAAAATGAATTGTTTCCAGTCAATGAGATAGCAATAGCTACCGTCTACGTCTTGGTGGCACAGATAGCAACCAAGCTAACTTTAAAATGTTTATCCCAGACGTAACGTTTGAATCTTGCCATGGACTGGACAGATTGTTTTTTCTTTCTGACAATAGACGTTTAAAAGCACCTTCAAGTGATGGTTTAGCTGAAATTAGGCTTTTTAAGACTTTTTTTTTTACTGTATATTTTTTTTTCTCCCTTCGTCTCGATCTTTTATTACTCTGTTGGCATAATTTGTCAGACATGCAGAATAACCTAAATTGGCAAACATCTTGAAATGCGGAAAAATAGTTGGCCTATTATTTAAAAAAATAAAATTCTCGCTAACTTTTTATTAAATTTACTAAAAATGATAAAATACAGTCTTTTATAATCTGGTAAAAGCCTATATTTTGTAAACTAATGTCAAAAATAGAATAACCCAAACTGAAAATTTATAGAGATTAAAATGAAAGCAATGTAAATATAATTTAGGAAAAGCCTATATTTAATAAACTAGCGTAATATTTTGTAAACTAATGTTGATAATAGAACCTAGACTGAAAAAAAAAATACACTTTAACTAACCCCTTCATCTTTGCGAAATAAATTTAATAAATACTTACTTTAATAAATACGTATTTACGATGATCTAATTTTAACTAAATTAATCTATTTACTTTAAAATTTAGGTTATTTTACTACAATCTAACTTTAACTAAATTTTGGCAATTTTATATCTCTTACCTTAAACATAAACCGTGTCATTTTTAGGAAACGTCTATATTTTTTCAACTAGCATAATATTTTGTTAACTAATGTCGATAATAGAATTAACCTAAACTGAAAAAAATACATTAAATAACCCCTTCCTGATTGCTAGATAAATTTACTAAATACCTACTCGTACAAAACAAATTTTCTCCTTAATTAGGAAATCCTTGCTTTTAGCGATCTATTGTACAACTGTCGCATCAATCTTTTAGCATCACGTAATTTTGCTTGCTATCATCTCATGAAACAAATATTTAGAGCTATTATTATTAATAAGTATTAAAAAATTTTAAATGTAAACATTCGATAGAATAATTTCTTAATAAATAAATATAAATCTATAAATCATCGCATGAATTTTGATTTTTAAACATCTGTCAACGAAGTGGTCAGAATGTATCATGGCTAATTTAGATTAATAATAGGTTTACTAACTTCTCATATGCACATGCTCTAAATGAGAAAGATTAATGTTCCGACAAACATATGAGAAAGTTGAACATTCTCATTCTCCACGTATTGGTGGAGGAATATTATTTTGAGCTGGTGAACAAACACAGCCAGATTGTTTGCTAAAAGGCAATTTTCAACTTTTAGCATGTGATTGGTGATTTGTTCACCAGATTTAATATTCCTCTGCCAATTTAGGTTATTCTGCAGTTTTATCTATTTTAATAATCTCGTACTCTGTCTCACTCTGTATTCTGTGATGTGTTGTTACTATAAGCTCAAGCTCGGAGTTTTTTTAAAAAACATAGTCTAGATCAGGGGTGTCAACTCGCGGCCTGCATGCGGCCCTAAGCAATTATTTGTGTGTCCCAGGCCCAGCCAATTACAGTATGCTAATATCGCATCACCTTACACACAGGCGCACCATTTCCGTAAAACGCTTATTAATTTATGCAATTATTCAGTGTGGTAAGTTAATGCTCAAGAAAAAGAATTACTATTTATTTAAATGTATTATTTTAAACAATTTTAACGATTATTCATTTATTTCAGTCCTTTGTATTCAGCAGGTCTCTATCAAAGCCAAGTGGTAGTAGAAATAAACGAAAAATTGCTGATGAACATAGAAATTTCAAGAAAAGTGGTAGTTGGAGCGTATCAATGAAAATTGATTATGACGCTTTCCTTTTTTTTTTTGTGGCCCACATAAACTTAAACCTTGTTTATTTGGCCGCCAGGTTTTGAGTTTGACACGCTTGGTCTAGATCTATTATCATCTTGGTCAAAGGCGTCCGCAGAAAAAATTTCAGGTAGGGCGAAAAATTTTGATTTTTATTGTAAATATTTTGATAAGCTCCCCCCCCGTGGATGCCCTTAATCTTGGTTGCAATCAGTCTATTTACCTAACCCTTAGACATCATAGGCATGCTAAGAAGAGTGATTTGTATTAGAAGAGCGCTGGGAGGGGAAACAAGTTTAATCAATGAATTAATTGCTGGTGGCGGGCATGAAGAGAAAATTTTAGACAATTTCAAGTTTTTAATTTTTTTTTATTAAATTTATAGAAGTGAGTAGGGTTGCTAGCATCATGGGTACAAACGTTATGTTTTTACAACAAGAATCTAACTTATCTGTAAGAGTCTACTATAGGTAAAGGTCTGGCAAATATAAGGCTTTGCTATTTTTTAATAAAATAGGAACCAATAGGCCCAATAAAAACATTATAGAACTGGTGATTAAACAGATTAACAAATTAAAGGTTTGGTTGACAGTACATTTAATAATCAATTTTCATTTTTTTAGAGACAAAGTAATGTAATGTTTTATCAAAGTTATTTAAATAAATAATAAAACTTAAAAAACTCTCATTTATTACATGCCATCTTTTTTTCAATATTATTTAAACTATTATGAAATTTCAAATTCAGCGTTTATTTAAATTTACAATACTGTAGAATGATGCTGCCACTAGTACTATTCCAAGGGAAGGCAGCTTATCTCAAAAGGAAGAGACCATTAATTTAAGGGGAGGCAGTTTAAGACCAATCGTTTATTATACTTCTGTAAAGTTCTGTTCAACTCTATACTCATACATTCATCCCACATACCATTCCCATGTAGCTAGTTTGTAGAAACGATGATCAGGTCAGAGGAAACAAGGCAATTGCCCTACCTGACCCTTACGTATTTCAATGACCTATGGCTTGGGAAATGGACACTTTTTCCCAAGCTTTTTATCATTAAATAGAAGAGAAAAATAAAGTAAGAATAAAGTTTCAGAGTGACTTTGTTTCTCTTTCATCTATCAGAAAGAGAAATAAACACCATAGAAGCTAGATCAAATACACTTTAATTGCATTTGAAATACTGTAGAGAAGAAAAAAAAATAAAGACACATATTGTAAAAATTATCCAACAAAAGATAAAAAGATGAGAATAATTAAGCAAATTCGTTTGACATTAATTTTGTCATGTCAAAATCATGGGAGGGAGAAGGGGGGATAAGCATAAGCTTCTCTGTAGAGATTTTTTTTAGATCTATATAGAATTTTTTTTTTTATCTATGGAGAATTTTGTTTATCAGTTGAGAATTTATTTTCAGCAGTGGAGATTTTTTTTTTCACCCGAAAAAAAAAAAATATTTAAATTACTGAACTTTGATTTTAATTATAAAAACAAATTCATAACATTTTAATTAAAATCAAATAAAATAAAGATAAAAATTTAATTTAATAAACAATTACTTAAAGGTTGATAATATTTGAATAGAGCACATCAAAAACTTTTAATAAAAGATCAAAGTTGGCTGCTGTGGTTAAATATGGCAGCCATAATTGCATTAAAAAATCAATAATAACGGTTAATACCTTTCTTTTCAATAATAAAGGTAAAAACAATTAAACTCATGGTTTGAAAGCCCAGGTGCAAGACTAGATATAAAATAAAAATACATAAGTATACAGGATTCAGTCAGATTCCGTTATCTGCCCAACCAACGTAATTAACACTAGTAGTCACGCGACAACTAAAACATAGTATCATGGGGAATTACTATTTTTTCTCACCAATTTCAGTATATTTTCTTTACAGTCCTAACCTTACTATAATCCTGAACCCTAGGATAATCTAGAGGTGAAATAATCCTTTGCTGAGCGCCGATCTAGATAATTTCAACTTATTGGTGGTCAGATAATGGATCTTGACCCAGGATTCCTAACCATGCAAAATGTTATTTTTTTTTTCAATATTCATGGAAGCAAAGATGCGGTTTTAACATCATATTGTCAGATTCACAGCTCTTATAGCTGTAAATCTCCGCAGTATCTCATTAAAACTCATTCTGAGTTTGGCATTAATAATACGGAAACAAGTAATGCAAGATACAGTAACTGTAAGGTGTTGCATCAACACTAAAGTGAAACTTTCAGATACAATGTTGAAACATTTTTGACATCTCAAATTTTTCAAGGGTTATGGGTACATTACACCCGGCTGACATATTCCAATTCAGCATCATCAAAATATATTAAAAAAAAAAACATCTCACATACTAAAATTTTACATTTAGATAAAATTATGGCTTTTTCCTCCAGACTAAAGGCTCATTTATACTTCAACGCATTGCTCGTCCGTTGCATAAAACGGACGACCTTTGCGTAAAATCATGCGCACTGGAGCAGTCAAGCATGCGCTATTTAAAGACA
>PXIH01S0001810.1:36225-46518 GCA_003024985.2 Euperipatoides rowelli
GTAAATAAAACGTTCATACAACCCCAAAAAAGAAAAAAAAGCTTATCAAATTTTTACACACAAGGGGACTGCAGATCCATCAACTGTAAATAAAAGGTTCATAGCAACCCTAAAGGCAAAAAAAAAATATCAAATTTTTACACAAGCGGCCACTACAACTCGGACAAGGGGCCCGCAGGTCCATCAGTGGTAAACGTAAATACAACGAAAAAAAAATCTTATCAAATCTTCATGAACAGGTGTCCCTTAAAAATAAAACTTATCAAAAATATGGAAGAGCTCAGCCTGGATTTTTAGTCCCGGGGCCCTGAAAAAAATGTGGTACCCTGATTCAAACAATAGTCAGATTTATAATGAATAGTATTTTTCTTAGTATTATTAATTTAATGCATGTATTGGTCTTATGATTATTATTTTTAGAGTTAATATTGGCCTTATGGGTATTTTTTAGAGCATAGCAGATGATATTGTTCAGGCTTAAATTAGAATATAAGAAGAAACAGTATTACCATATTATTATTGAACAAACTCATGCACTGTTGCTTATTAAAACTTTTTACTGTTTACACATATAAAAAGTTGGGGTAAGCTAGCTTTCTGCCTTTATTGGCTTTTCCAGGCTATCTAAACAATAAATAAATATAATAAACAAAAAAAGAAATTAAAATTAACTGTTCAAAGTAAAAAATAAAATATTGACTATAAAAAATAGTAATTGAAAACTAAAAATTAATGAAGAGATAATGTACAGCACAACAATTACCAGCATTAAAACTTGAAAAATTGTAAAACATTGAATATAATCAAGGAAAATTAAAATTGCCTTCAAAAATTACTGCACATATATTTGAGGCAACAAATACAAACTAAACATAAAAAAGATTTTTTAACCTATTTGGTATCATAATAAATAAATGAAATGTTATCTGTTATTAATAACCATCCCAGAGACCAATATAGTCTAGGCCCTAGGGTAATCATACTTGTTAATCAATGCTTCTGCAGTATTGTTTTTTACTTAATTCTTAATTCAGAATTGATGTAATTGAGCAATATTGTTTTTTTTTAAACAATTTTTTATAAATTTTAAAAAGGAAATTTATATTATTTGTATTTGGATATAATGGATATGCAGATTTGTGAAAAACCTCCCCCCCCCCCCTTCCCCTAGACAGACAAACTGGTGTATTGTTTTCAAAGTAGACGTCTTTCCGTTAATAAAACAAAATACTATTACACATAGATTGTGTACAGCTTCCATTGCTCATTTTCTTGCAGAGAATCTTGATTAACACAGGTTGTCATTCCTTTTAAAAGCTTATAATATATGGCATATGCAATTTATAAACAGACTAGTATTTATTATTTTATTTACACTTATTCAGATCTCACATATAATTAATAGGACCAACTTTGAGAATATATTGGGAATTAGGAATCAAGTAAAACATAATATTGCAAAAGCATTGATTATATTCAAATATGATTACCCTGAACCTTATCGGTCTACGGTAGCCATACTCAACCTGCAGCCCACGGGCCACATGTGACCCGCCAAGCTTTTACATGCGGCCAGAAACGCAGTCATGAATTTAAATTTTTAAAATCTTGAAATTAGCGGCAACAATTAGATGACGGTTAGGTTAAGCAGACACGGACGACACTTAGGTTCTTACAAACTAACGTGGTAGCACTCGTGTGAGTAATACTAGGACGATAAAATTATACCCCTCCATTATCAGTTTTTAATACAGTTGATTTGTGCACTATAAGGTAAATTTAAATTATTTAGAATTCAAATAGCAAAATAATCATTTTACCCTGTTTAAATTAGTTTCATGGGCACACCCATTTTTAGTCTTGTTTGTTTCATTTTTTTTTAAAAAAAAATTAATTATTTAACTTAAGTTGAGTGTATATGCGCATGCAAAGTTCATAATTTCACGCTTGCGCAGGCTATTTTTTGTAGGTGTTTTTTTAGAAGAGCTTTGTTCATGTGACACCAACTGGTTACCGACCGATGATATGTCATGTTACGGCCCGCTTGATGTTGCAAACAAATTTATGTGGCCCGGGGGATAAAAAGGTTGAGTATGGCTGGTCCAGGGGATGATGGATGACATCACTATTTCTTGGCAAAGTTACGTTAAACGGGCCATCATTCAACAAGTGCACCATCATGACACAAACTTTTTGATCACTCTGAAATACAGTAAATTCAAGCTATGCCATGCTACCCTAGTTTTTACCTCATCTAAGGTTCAGGAGAGTGCTTTCATTTAACCCAAATAAAGTGTACCGTTTTCAAAAACTGTCCTTTAAATAATTCTGATAAGCCAAATCAGTGCAGTTGGAAAGTTTTGCAATGCATTGTGGTAAATCTAAGGTTCACCAGTATGGTGTTAACAAGGATGCTCCCCGAATGAATGATAAGTGTACCTGCGCACTTGATAGCATTCTACGTTATTTATATAAATTAATAAGGCCATAATAACATCCCAAGCTCCACAATGAAAAAAAATTTACACAAAAGAAATTGAATATTAACTGTATGTACTCCAGGCCATAAATGACTCTCGTCTGGAAGTGTATTAAAATTTAAATAAAAACTTTGAGCTAATCTACAGTTCAAACTATTTGTTGTGACCTATAATGTTTTTTTTAATGATTATTGGTAATGAAGACTTTGTTCAAAGTGGATCACCTTACTGAGCAAGACAGGAAGTGGTGATGTGATAACTCCGAGTAGTAGGAATACTGAATGTCCTTGATATAAGACTAAGCTTCCAGATTTGGATGAAAAGAAACTGAATAAAAGTAGCATGCTAGACATTAAGGGGACAGGGGTGTCAAAGATAAGAAAATCCCCCAAATGTCACAGAGCCTTCAAATTTAGTTTATATATAGATATAGACATGCTAATTACAAAATAAAAGTCGGCATGCAAATCCCCCCCCCCCCTCCTCTTTTATAAATGGCAGCCATCTTGAAAAATATATGTATTTTGTGGAAAGCATTTCTTAGGTATTTGTTGAAGATTAGTGATCAAATTTTGTAGGCTTATACATAAAGGTAAAAAAAATGCTAACAAGAAGTTTTATAGTTTCAACTTACCTAGTATTGGAGATATTTATGTATAAGTTTTTTGTAACTTTTTATTCAATGATCTACAATATTTAGCCTCATTTATCTACCTATTTTAGTGTCTGCAGATATGAAACTGCTTATTTGCTATTTACATATACTAATGAAGAATACTTCCAATTGTTTTCCAAAATGAATAAGTAGTTTAGGAATTAATTGCTTCACAAATCACCATGCATGTAAAAATCTAATTTAGAAAAAAAACAGCTTTAAAACTTTGCATTTAGTTTCTGAAATTTTAAGACAACAAAAAGTACTCAATTGGTCTTAATTTTACTTCATGACATGCATTACTAAAATAAACTCCAAAAATGCAATTTAATATCAAAATTTTGCATACAAAACATAGTATTTAATGCTTTACTTTTAAAAATATTAGTAAACAAACACCAGTGGAGTTCACGTTTTGTTATCGTTTGATCAAATTACGATTTATTGAAACCATTAACCTCAGAAAACATTAAAAACGTATAAATAAACTCTAAAAATGCATTTTAATATCAAAATTTTGCATACAAAATATAGTATTTCAATGCTTTATTTTGTAAAATATTAGTAAACAAGCCACATTACAAACATAAGTGGAGTTCACGTTTTTTTATTTTGATCACGTTTAATTATCATTTGGATTTTGGCCAATCAAATTACGATTTAGACATCATAGAGCTTTAAAGACGTTTATATGCTTGCGTGAATATTTAATTTGAAAAAAAAAATTGTATTTAGAGCTTATTTTTATCCAATCACAGGAAAGTATTATCGTATTTTCTTTGAATTTGGACATCACACACTTGTAAATAAAGGTCAAAGATGCGTTACAAAAGAAACCGCATCAATGGCGAACGTATATAACGGGAGATATTACAATCCAAAGTTAGAGTAATTTTATACAGATTTTGAACAAAAACGATTTAAATAAACAAAAGTATTTACGAATAATTTCCATTTTTAACAAACTTATTATAAGACTATATTAATAAAACTTGGATTTTTGGAAACAGGAAAGATTAATTATGGTATGCTTAAATAGTAAAAATCTCAAAACCAATAAATTGGTCATTTTTACGACTTTTTTTATTTTTTTTGAACCGTCTGTCCCCTTAAATAAAAGTAATATGCTACCGTACTTAATAATATTAAGAAAAAGCATTCTATTTAGTCTCGCTGCCAAAAAAAATATATCATGCTACCAGAAGTTAAGTACTTTAACAACCTACTTGCCAACCTGAGAATTAGGTGCAGAAGAAATCATATAGTAATAAGTCAACTTGAAATGCTTTCACTCAGCATACTTTTGTACAAATTGCAGCAAAATAAATTTCAATGTCAAAAGCATTTATTAATACATTATAAAGATGCAATTCTCTTGCACCTTTCCAAGATGGTGTAGTTGACTATAAAAACTGCAGGTACATTGACTGATTAGAAAACACTTTATTTTAAGGAACAAAAATAAAACTTTTGCAAATGAAAAATAATAAAGTTCCCTTACTGGCATGACCGAAACAAGTACAATACGAGGTGGTGGTGGTTCCTGGAAGGGCAGCACCCTTCTATATCGAACACAGACTAGGATTTGTGTGTGTACTCCCCTTTATAGTAGAAAAAGGAGCACACATGCAGATTTACAATTAATTAATTAATTAATTAGCACGCTCAAGTGAGTTTGAATTTTTCAAGATAGAATTAGATTCAGTGATTTTCCAAGTCGCTTTCAATACAATACAAATGAATGCCTTTCACAAATGACGTATTTGAAATAAACTCGGCTATACTTGAATGTGCTAATTAAAAACAACAAAAGAAAAACAATAAATCCCGATCATTATGACATCATCAGGGGTCGCATGAGAAAACATGGAATAAATAAATGTTTTGGGTGCTTGTTGTCATTTTGTATTCACTTTAGTAATTTAGTTTCAACTAAAATAAAAATTACTTGATTTTGAACTCAAAGTATTAAATTATCTTCAAATTGATCTAAGAAAATTATTTAAAATTTGATGTGATGAAATAAGAATTCTACCGCCAAGAAAGAAAAAAAAGCCATGTCCAGGTTAAAAATCTTCCTTTCACCTGACCTCTGCTACCAAGAAAATATATACAACAAAAGACAGGCTTGAAGTCTGTCTGGTTTATTGAAAACAATAATAAAGCAACTACATAAACGCCCCCAACTAACTGTGGCGTACATTCATATGGGCTAGGCGGACACAAACTCCTTGGGATGACACATCATCCCAGCCAAAGAAATACTATATACAAAATAAATAATACTCACTGAAATGATGCATGTCAACACAATGAATAAGACAAACGAAAAAGTAAAATATAGGGCTCTTTTATTATTGCGAGCCTGCATATATTTAAATTAAAACTTATGAATAAAATGAAATACAGGGTTAATTTACATTGATTTGCGCATTCAAAGAGAGTGAACGTTTCACCCATTGTTCACAATCCCATTTACTATCAAATAGCAAATGCGGTAATTGAAAGTAATCAATGTGTGAACTTAATCAGCTTATTCCCCGCATGCACAAATCATTATTAACAAATTAAAAAAAAATACATAACACAAGAAAGAAAACCGTTACACCTGATAACTGAAACATTGTATTATTGAAATCCAAATTACAGNAATTTTAGTGTATATATATTGTTTAAGTTATCCCTCCTAATTGACTTTATTTCTTAATGAATATCCAGTGGAAATATTGCTTGCCCGTTCTATGTCATGTTCTGCTTGTCTCTTGATGTTTGTCAGAACAACGGAAGTGATTATAATTTTATAAAAATATGAGATGAAGGCCGCCAAAGAGAAAGACTGAGGAGCTTCTTACATCATGTCCAGCTGAAAAAAAAAACGTTAAAAAACAAATACTCTAGATTTGTACTGTAAATAAAATATCTTATATTAAAATGAAATGTCTTCAGTTGAAATAAAAACGTAGTTTCACAAAGTAAGAAAATAGCCAAAGCTTTCTTAAATATAGGGAAAAGTTGAGGAGCAGGAAAGAATGGGTGAATGTTGGGAGTTTATCATTTAACTAGCTAGCATAATTAAAAAAAATGAAACGAGAAAGTAATGATCGCTGCTTTTGAATGTTGCAGGCTATATATTTATTTTATATGCAGTATTTCCATGATTGTAATATAAATTAAGGGGACTTTACGCTTTTATCAGCAAAAATATATTAGGAAATATCAAGATTTTTTTGCGCAAATTTAAAGATTTCATTAAAATAAATCACTTACTGTGCCAAGGGCGCTTCGTTGTCTATACAGTATAATCGTTTGGCCAAAAACCACTTCATTAATAATCGTGTTAGCCATTATAATATAGCCATTTGTCATAGATACCACCTGGTGGATTTTACTATAAACACGGAAGCTAAATATTTTGGAAGAAACTTCTTATATTTTTGATGAAGGGAGGAATTTATGGGTAATTTTTTGGCCAAAATTACCCATAAAATCCACCCTTCATCAAAAATATAAGCAGTTTATTCCAATAAAAAATGATTTAAAAAAAAGTTTGCTGATAAAATCGTACCGCCGTCCCCTCAATTAATGCTAAACTTTAATCTATTAATTTCAAGAAATGAGATTTATTGAACTGTATTATGAGTTAGTAAAATCAATTTTTCTTATAAACTGTTGTATTTACTTAAACATATTGTTTGCACATGTAAGACAATGCAATATAGGCTAGTAGTTTACACGCATAAAAAATATCTGTGCATGTGTATGTTATAGTTTTGTTTTTTTCTCGAGTATTTAAAGTTATTCATTTCCATTTTTTTTTTCAGACAATATCCATGGTTTGACGATAAAGGTAAAAAATGTAAATGTGCAGCCCCTCAATATATAGATTACGTCATGACCTTTATTCAAAAAACTATCAACGATGAAAGTATATTCCCTACAAAATTTGGTGAGTATAAGGATAGTTGTAACTTGTAGCGGGGTGAATTTTTGTGCTACTTTTTGTTTTGTTTTATATGGTAACCTTATTGTGACTGGCTGTCTCTAAATATGTAAGGTGTTTTACCTAATGGTTCTATCATTACATCACTTAGTATTTTATTATTATTATTATGATAATGGTTATTTTTTTTTATTATTTATTTATAAAAGTGTTATTTGTATTTTCATTCCTTCTCATTATTATTATTTATGTTATAGTCATTTGTTGATTTCATTGACAAGTAAAATAAAAGAAATTATCTTAATATACAGTATACTACATTTCACATGATAAGAAAGGGAATGGAAAATAAATTTAATATACAAAAAAATATTATAAACTGGACATTTCAATGGATTCTTCTTCAGAATTAAGATAATAAATGAGTTCTGCGTATGAGTGGCTTAGAGCTCAACGATCCTATTTTCAGTAACTAGGACATCTCAAAAAATCCTATTGTAAGAAGTGCAATCTGTCTGCCTGTCATACCTTTTAAGCGTGTACCGTACTCAATTTATCTATGTCTGTCATATTATTTAAGCTTGTACCCAAGGCAGAGTTCAGTTTTATTTTACTTAATGCCATAGTTATGATTTGGCATATATGATTAAGTAAAATAGTTTTTATTTTGCCTAGCTAAGGAATCTGGTTCAAATATATGAACAATGAAAGCCTAGGTTAAAATTACATCATTTAGTGACCAACGTTATGCTATATTCAAAGTCTGTGCTTACTCACGTAGTTTATTTTTGTATAATCGTTGACCAAATTGGTTAAAGTGGATTATCAATGCTATTTTCAACTTTGTCAATTTAGTTCTATTTTGCCAAAAAAATGTATAACCCTTTCGTGAAATATTTTTTTGGGGGGGATTTTTCAAGTGATTCTGAAATTTTGACTTCCATGTGGTCTAATAAATCCATCATTTGCCGATGGTCATTTATATTTTTATAATTACAATGCCCCACGGAAAAGATTTACGAGTAATAACTTTTCAAGTTTCTAAATTTTCTAAGAGAAAAGCCCATTTTATTCATTAAAAAATTAATATAAATTTAACGGTACATCGTAGAGCAATAAGATTGGGCTTGTTTGAAAGCTGATAAAATTATGCTAAATTTGAGATAATTTATGTATGTCTGAGATTAATATTGTTTGGTTAATTAATAAAATACAATATGATTGTTTGCAATTTACCATTTTATGACGCTATTTGGGAGCCTGAGGGAGCGGTAGTTTTTCAATGGGCTATTTAATTCATCATTGTTATTTCATTTAAAAAATGAGAATAAGTTTTATATAATGTTAGAACAGGCAAATTACCTCATCTTAAACACATTACATCATCTTAAGCACAAATCAAAGTTAACACCATCTGTGTTTGCTTTCATTGCTGTTTAAGATGTTGATTAATAATAGATAATGTGTTAGTTCTTCTCTTAAGCCCCCCATACAAACAACGATTTATCTACAGACCCAATATGAAGATAGATCATTGACTTACCCGATCTGATGAAGATTTACTCCATACACACAGATTTATCTACAGACCCAGTATGAAGATAGATCGTTGACAGACCCGGTCGGACGAAGATGTACTCCATACATACAACGATTTATCGACAAACATGATCTAGATAATATTTTGTATTTAATTTATAGCAAATAAATGTGAGTTTATCATAAATTACAAGATATTAACAGAAGGTTATTTACAGTATATTTAATGTTTAAAACTTAATAAAACTATAGACGATTGTTTACAAAGATTGGCATTTAGTCAAAAACCGTTTTTTTTTAAATATTTTTTATACAAAAGTTTTGAGGATTTCTACTCTTAAATAACGAAGAGAGAGAGAGAAATACTAAATGAGGAATAGTGTTTTGTTTGTTTTTTTTTTTTAAAAAAAAAAAAAAAGCTTTTCTTGGCTATTGTTTGAAACAAATAATGGCTAGGAAAAATTATAAAAAAAATTCCTCGTCTACAAGCATCTATTAATAGAAGACTATTTCTTTCTCTCTCTCTCTTTGTTATACTCAAAACTTTATTAATACAACTTGTGTAAGAAATGAAAAAAATAGCTTTGACTAAATCTCTCTCTCTTTGTAAACAATCGTCTATAGTTTTATTAAGTTTGAAACATTATATGTACTGTAAATAGCCTTCTGGAATATCTTGTAATTTATTATAAACTCATATTTATTTGCTATAAATTTAATATTAATTAAATTTTCAAGTCCAAAAGTGTAGATTAGCTTCCGTATTTCTTGTGGCTTAAACAATATCACTTCAGGGAGCTTCAGACTGGGTCATTTGTCAGTTCCAAACGACCACACACACACACGATCGCGTAGTAGCAATGTCAAACCTTATCGTCCGACCGGGATCGTCAGAGAATCCCAGCACGCCAAATTCATGATATGAAAGCTACAGGTCTTTCAGTCGCAGGAAATTTTTCATTTTCCTCTACTGTAAATTGTCCTCTACTGTGTATGGCTAACGTGACCATTTATTTTTTTCCTCAAATGGGACATCTACTGATTTTGATTGTATATATTTGATAAGCTTTTTTTTTTGTAAGGAAAAAAAGTCAAAGAATCTATTTTTCATTATAAATATTTTGATTGTACATGGACATTTTGAGATAACCATTAATGGATACTTCACACTTGCAATATTATTAAAGATTGACAACTTTATATTAAATACCTACATTTTTGGTCGATTTCATTGTTAAAATGAAGGGTTCACGTACAAGAAATTTAAATAGACTACAATAACACACGATAAAAAAAAACTAGTCAATCGTCAAGATAGATATGCAAGCTGTCTACGTGTACTCGCAACTGAGGAACGAGCAATCTAGCTAGCAGGCTCCTGACCAACTTGCATGTGTGAGAGACGTATTGCGCATGCCGTCAACATGGCGCTACCGTCGGATTTTAGATTTTTCGCGCCTTTTCTAAAAATGGGACATTTCGACGTCCCGAAGCTGTGCTTGGGGACAACGGGATAAGCTACTTAAAAACGGGATGGTCCCATTCAAAACAGGATGTATGTTGACATTATGTATGGGGGGCTTTACATTGTATAAAACTTAGATTTTCACACCTTTTTAAAAGAAATAAGAAAATTTGATGAATTAAACATACATTTTTATGGCAAAATAAAACTATAT
>PXIH01S0001811.1:8620-28117 GCA_003024985.2 Euperipatoides rowelli
TTTTTTTAAATGAACTTTTCCAATCAACTGACTGACAAATATCTGAAACAAGGTTAATTTAATATATGAAAAATACAACACTGTAATATTTGCATTTCTATTTAGAAACATTCAGCTAGGAAAAAGCTATGAATTTCCATTAAACCCATTGTTAAAGGGCAAACCTGCAGTTACAACATTTACTCCTGAAATTATATAGATATAGCCTATAGGAAGATAAGAACACCATCCAGGAAGCTACTTTAAAAATCAGTTATTTTATCTCTTCCCAATTAGGGATTGTATGTGCCAGAGATTGAGCTGATGTAAAAGAAACTCAAAGGCCAGTTATTTTGTCATCTACTATAGGCAAACATGAGGGTGCAATATAGATCATCTGTAATTATTAAGATTTTAAACAAAGTTTAAATGCACATGATGATTTTCTTGAATCATATATGGCACATAAAGGGATGAACTTTTCTCAGTAACTTGGAGAAACTCCTGTTCACTGTCAGATCGGTACAGATGTTCGACTCCAGCAGGATTAAAACCCTGTAATAAGTAACCTGGAACACTTAAATTTACTTCTCCTGCCGATTCAACTTCTCCTTATCTATAAATTTCTTGAGATATACTAAAGAAATCTGCTTGTGATAGAACTGCCATAGGTTAACCTAATACAGTATATTTACCCAACCTCTGACAACCCATAATACAGTTTGTAGAATTCTTTAATTAGATTACAAATGAAGTGTAAAACCTTTACTGAAGGTTGAGTTGCAATCCTTCATTGTGTCACAACATTTTCTTTTATTCTAATAAATTTAGTTGTAGATTAAAATATGGGACATGTTCAAATAGGCTACTCATCTAATCTCTATGTGCATAATTAAACTATTCCAGTTAGGGGTCCTCATTGCAAAATAATAATTTTTTTCCTCGGCTATCATATAGGCTACTTCATCTGCACATGCTATAGAGACAATGTAGGAACCTTAATTATGATTTTTGTCAGAATCTTAACCCCTTCCACTCCAGTCAAAAAACCAAAACTCATGCTGTATATATATATATATGCAGATTTTTTTTCCTTCTGTTTATTATTAACAGTAGTTTATTTTTATATGAAAACAACTTATCTATATTTCAAATGATATGAAACTCAAAAATTTTTAATAAAATGTGTTATGATATGTAATGCCTATGCATATACAGTATGTCTGAATATACAGGAATTGCATATGCAATTATGTCTGTATATAAAGAAAATGATATGCACGTCAATGGATATGCAACAATTCTTATATAAACTTTGCATTTTAATTATAAATGTTTGATTTCATGAAATACAAATAGTACAAAAAACATCAAAACCCTATTTAGGCCTATATACTGTAAATCCTATATATAATGAGATACAGTATATACTGTCTATAAATTTGGACGTTTCCTGTAATGGTTTTGCTCTTTGGATATGAAATCAGGCTTTTAAAGTATTCTGTGGGTGGAAGATCCAATTTATGTTAGATTTCCTAAGTAATCTGCATGTTACCTCATTTAAGCCTTTTGGAAGACGGATGCATTTATTTCTCCTTATTTATGGTGGAGATATTTCTTGCATCATTAAAGCATTCCCTAATTCAACGATCCAGGTAATTTCTTTAAAATTTGAAAAAGGCAATCCTTTACTTCTATAAGTGAGCTTTCATCACTTGATATCCTTTCCGCCCTTCTGACCAAGATTTTTATAGTAGAGGTTTTTTGGTTTATAGATGGTTAGACTAGAGTGGAAATCTAGAATTATGTTATTACATGTGACTTTTCTATAGACACGTTTTGAAATTGCCTGAATTATAATGGCCAACCAAGACATCCAAAAAAAGTATTTTGTTATTATCCCTCCTCTGCATTGTGAACTTGATGTTTCTATTGATGGTGTTTAAGTGTTGTAGCTGTAGGAATCCCTGCTTTGTTTTGTTGATAACCACAAAAGTGTCGTTATCATGCCTGAACCAAAACTTTGGGCTCCTATAAATATTGAAAGTGCTTGTTTTTTTTATAACATTCATAACCAGGTTCTCTAAAGTGGGGGATACTGGAGATTCTATGGCTGTCCTCAATTTTTGTTTATTATACAATATACCTCTACTTACAAAGTCATGGAGTTAACACTGTAGAGTTCTAAATTTTTTATGATCTCCTCAGTAGGTAACTTAGTTTACACTTGTCCTCTAAATCCTTATCATGCCTCAAAGCTTCCAGAGCTGCACTTTATGCTAGGTCAGTGGGAATGGATGTGAATAGGGTTACTGCATCGAAGAATATACATGTTTCATCTTCCCTTAGTTTTCATTTGTTATCAAACTAAAGTCCTCTGAAGTTCTTACTGAGTGTTTATTAACTGAATACTTATATAGAGAATCTTGGTTAAATATTTTGACAAATTGTAACAAGGTGATGGTCTTGGGAATAATAGAATGTGTTCTAATTGAGAATATCTCATGTTCATGTATACAGTTTGTTATTTAAACTTATTCTTTAATTCCATATTAAAGTGTTTATTAAAACAATACTAGGTTCCTTTTTTATAAATATTTTATTTTAGTAACTATTAACAAAATATTATTAAATAAGGGGAAAATAAAAAATATATAAATTTCAAATTTGGAAGTTGAGGGAACAAATTCAAACAATTACTGATAGCTAGTTGGGTCACTGTTATCATCTGTATATTTGTCACACTGCTAGAGCTTAAAGAAAATTAAGGAAGAGAAGAATTTGGGCTGGCAACATTTGCATTAGGCTTTATAATTTTTTAATTCATTTGATATTTTTATTCTTTCTTAAACCTGTATTGTAATTTTAAATAGGTTTCTATTATTTCTTTTCTTGCAGCAGAGTTGATCAAGAATGCACCACGTCATGTGCCGAAACATAGAATCACTACCACGTTCAATTCAGCCTAAACCGACGCCCAAGGAACATGGAATTGTATCCGATTATGAACCATTACTTTCCAAATCCAAGGAACCAATAGAAGCCATATGTATTAATCATAAACATCCAAAACCAGTTGATAAAACGATTTTTGATGCTTTATTAATACCTGATCCACAATTAAATTTAACTCCTGAAAAAACTTTAAATAAAAATCAAATTAAAAGCACTATAGAAGAGAGAACTGTGAAATCAAAACCCAAAGTAAAGTTTAATATTCCCAACAACGAAACAGATATTAGAACTATTGATACCATAAGTAATGGAGATGTAATAAGTATAATTCCTAAACAAGATAGTTTATGGAAGCAATGTATCCAAAGTGCTGCATGTAGTTCATCACAGCCTTCAAAATTAGCATCCACTAGTAGTAGATGGAAACCATTTGCAGGTCAGATGCAACCACTTGATTTATATGCTTGTAGTTCAGATGCACTAGCCAGACCTGAATTCAACTCCACATTAAGAGTAGCCAGAGATATATTGAAAGTTCGGTCAGCTGAATTGGATGTAAAAATGGTTGCTAAAGAGAAGCTGGAAAATAGTGAATCTCTTAGGGAGAAGTTAGGTGAAAAAGTAAGTAGCATACCATAAGCTACAATACTATATTAACTTTGTGTTGTGTTTGAAACTATAATTGTTACCATTATAATAAAGCTGGCAAATTGTATATTTTATTATTTCTTGTATGATTTGCCATTATAATAAAGAAATCAAATTGCATAGTCAATGCACACATTTTGGGTAATTAAATTAAAGCCCAACAGACCACTGATCTCTAATTAATGCTAGTCCATAATCTTGTTTAGTGGTCCAATAAAACGGAGATGACTTGGAATGATATCAATATTCATTTTCCTTAAAATTCTTAAGATTTTTAGGCATCATCAATTTTCTCAAGAAAAGAAACAAATTGGAAGACACGGCCTTATCATTGTAGCTAAGATTAAGATTTATTTAAGCAATCAAGCTAATGGAACAATGATGACTTCTTTCCCCAAAGGATGTGAAGTCATTTACATTTTAAATTGTACATACAGTATATTATAATATAACAAAAAAAAAAACAGGTGGTTTAAAGATCTAACAAAATGTTATATTTTTTATTTGAACATAATTGTATAGGGTCATCAGACCATTACAATGGGAGTAAAAAAAAAAAAAAACCTGTACACAAGAACACATAAGTTGGTAACATAACTCTAGTCAAGCACATCAAATATGTTCCTTCCAGAAATCAATAATTACTCTGAAATAGTTAGAATATTATTCCTCAAAATTAAGACATCTCTAATAAAATTATAAACTTTTACAAAATTAATCAATCGTAATAACTCAAGCACAAAATGCTGCTGCCAATGTTGTTTTATAATTTGATCGTATAAATCTAGATGTTCTGATGTAGGGTATATTCAAGTTGTCGCTGTTTCTGGTAGAAATGCCTGATAACTGAAATTTTGTTGGATAAAGAAGATCCGGAAATGAAACAAATAAATTTTTAGAAAATTTTAATAATTGTTCATTTCTTCTTTATTGAAGAGATTTAAGATTAAAAAAAGCAGACTAGAATTATTATAACACTTATATCTACCTTTAATATGATTTTCACCACTCTTTTCTGTAGGGATTCTAACCGAATGGTTTTAGTTATGGATGTCCAGACAAAAGAACAATATTCAATTGTTGGCCTGATATAATATCCATCCATCGAATTTTTGTAGGTTTGTAACAAAATTAGATCTGATGCGCCAAATTGACTGAATTTGTATAACAGATAGATGTTTCTGTTCGTCTTTTTAATAATATAGTGTTCCACTTTAAATCATGTTTGATAAAAATTCCTAAAATTTTGACTGAATCACTATTTTGAACTAAATTATTATTGATAATAGAAAGAGGGACGAACTAAATGTTTTGAGAAATCATGAGTTAAAATTTTGCATTTAGAAACGTTAATAGGTAAATTTAATAATTCAGTTTGATTAACTATAGAATCAATCATGTCTGGAGGATTAGTAGAGTCTCCTTTGATCGCATGACAGCTGACAGTTATATCATCGACAAATTTCAGTCTGAATTTTAATTGTTTAGCTAATTCGCTGGTTAAAATTGAAAAAAGGAGCATACTCATGACAGCACCCCGAGGAAGACCTTGTTCAGTAGTAAATTTAAAGTTACTTAATCCTCCTGCTATTTTGAGAACATGAGGTCTATTATAGAGAAAATCAGAAATTAAACGTACTGCATTCTTGTGATTGTTCAAGAGAATAAGTTTTTTGATTAATATGTTGTAATTAACGTTATTAAAGGCCTTTTTAAAATCAAGTATAAGACTATGAACAGAACTATTAGGTTGATCTAGATGTTTTAAAGAATTATGTAAACTAGTAATCCAGTGTTGGTCGAAATTCGACCAATAAGAAATTCCTTTATAAAAAGCCGCCACAACGCTAAACATTGAATGTTTTAATTTTATATATAATTTTTAGCTCATTGCACTCTCTCTCCATATAAACTTTATCTCTGCCAAATCTCACACTCTCCGTGCGTGCAATATGCTTAAAAAGGGATCCAAAGTTTTCCCTTCACATATTAATATATAAGAAGATAATGAATAATGTATTGACCTATGGATTTACTAGGTGAGCCACCAAATTGATAAATATCTAGCTGTGGTCGGATAATTGGAAGAATATGCTTGATGATGTGTTTTTCTAGCAATTTCGGAATAGGTGAAGATACTGCAATGGGCCTGATGTCATCAGGAGATGACTCTTTAGGTAAAGCAATTAAAAATGAAGACTTCCAAATTATAGGCCATTTACAGGATAGTATAGTTTATTGCCGATGGATATTGAAATTGTTTTGGCTTCTTTTTAAATGACGACTGATTTCATAAATGCAATATGTTCCTAATACAGCAGCATCATTAATTTATTTGAACACCAAACTAATGACAGTATGTAAACTTTATAGACCAGGAGTGGGGAATCTTTTAGCATTTGATGGCCATACGACACTCGAGGTACATCATAAGGCCGTGCACATCAGGTATACTCAAATGTCATAAGACTTTAGTTTTTCTACAGCAATAATATTTGAATCTTTTCCCAGCCCTTGACAAGGACTTTGGAAGAGGACTTTCTGGTAAAATTCCTGTTGAAGTATAGGCTAATATAGATATTTTCCAGCATATATTAAAAACGGAATGAGCAAAATGAATATAAATAAAATTAAAATATGCAGGACTACTGTATATTAATTTGCCAAAATTTAAACTTATTTAACTTGAATATTTTTATTAATAAACTTTAAAGTGGTTTATCAATGCTTATTTTAACTTCATTGATTTAGCTTATTTGTATTTTTGTATAAAAATGTTTAATTAATCAATTTGTTATATTTGGTCCTTATATGCATCAAAATTTGACTTTTATGGCAATATGTATCAAATTATCAAACCAGCTTATGATGTATTTTGACAGAAAAATCTCGCATGGATTCCAGTAATAGTGGTTGACTGGTTGTTAGACCAGAATAGGGCCATTTCCTTCACAGACCAATCAGAATGTAGATCATTGATTCGAAGCGTTGTTTTTTTATTTGCATTCGGTGGTTTTTATAAAAGCACCTCAAAACAAACACAAGCAGACTGAAAATAAACCTTTAAGGTTTTATTTGCATTAAAAAATATATTTTCTAAGAATGTTTAAGAAATTATTAACATCTTTGGAAATAATAATTAACAATTTGTTCTCATTGTGTCAAGTTAATAACGTACAAAACCTTACGGTATTTTGAGGTTTTTTTTTTCTCAAAATTGATTTCAACTTCAATCCCAAGAATTATCTCAAAATCTTATGGATTTTATATTGATGCGAAGAAAGTAACTTTTTCTCTTCTGTTTTTTTTTTCTTCTTCTAAACTTGTAAGTAAAAACTCTTTTAACTAGTTTTCTAAACATTAATGTAATGAAGTCATGACTAGCATCTGGATCCCAGATATGCATTTTCCTCCAGCCCCAAAACCAGCAAGATTTTATCCTTTGGCTACGTCAATTTAATGTCAGCATCTGGGATTTATTTTTTGTAAACAATGTATAAACTTGCAAATTTTTATATGTTTCAGTTTAAATTTTCCAAATTGATTAATTAAAATATTTTTAGGTGAAACTAAACATAAATCAATTAAAAAAAAAATCATTGATAAACTACTTTGTTTTTAAAAAGTAAATTTTATGAGAATATTATATAAAGTATGCAATCTTGTGTTGTGAATTATAAACTATTTTTAAATTGTAAATTTTGTATTTATTTTCTTCTGTTAAAAAAAAAAAGCAAATATATTTAGTGTATTTAATAGTTTTCATCTATCTTTTTCTGAAAAAATTATACCAATATTAATGTATATGAAATGAGCATTTTTTTTTCTATTACTGTACAAGACAATTAAAATTTTAGTATAATTAGTTCATTTTGTTGGTGGTCTACTAGACCACTCCCAAATAGTTTTTAGTGATCCTTAGACATTTTTTAGTGATCTCGGACCACTGGACAACCATAAAATTCGAGCATTGCATATTTCATTTGTAATGTTGTTTTTGCCAACCTAATAATAGGCTATTTTTTTTGCCATTTCAAATGTCAAAAACAATATAGCCTAATTTTATTATATTTTTTGCTATTATAATAAAGAAATCAAATTGCATATATTTTATTTTGAATAATTTCCCAGTAAACACAACAATGTTTATGCCATTACCATGCACAGTAGATTGCTCAAATGCCTTTATCATGCCATTTATGGCCTAAGAGAATTATTATGTACTGCAGGGGTACTAGTTGACCTGAAAAAAATATTTTTGTTCTTATTTTTTTGTAATTTTTCCTGAAATTTCTCCAAAATAACATCGCAAATGATCAACAGAGCTGAACTAGATACACTACATAAGAGATGCGTGTAGGACATGCGTATGTTCATCTGGTGAATGAAAGTGTGCTATGATGCTTCACCTCTTTCCGTGTCCGGTCTTGCTTTCAGATTTTGAAATCCATGTAAGTACTGCGTGTTAATTTGTTAAAGTTTAATTTGAATATTATTATTTTACTTAATCGTTATTAGTTTTTGTTTAATAAATCAAAATCCGTTGTTTGCTCATCAATATTTTAGTAAATATTTATACATTTTAGGTTTAAATTCTAAAAGAACCCGAAACTGCTATGTAAGTTTCAGAAGCATAACAGAAATTATACCAGCGTAATGTCCTGAAATTTTCTAAAGTTTGTATCCTGAAATTTGGTCAGACATCACTATGACTCCTGATACGGTAGATGTTACATGTACAGTATATAACAATTCTCTTAGGCCATACATGGAACGATAAAGGCACTTTGGCAATCTATAAAATCAAATGTGTCGAGAAAATATACTAGCCTATTTGGATTTCTGTTATCTACATTTAAGCTAGTGCTTCTGTGTCCTTCATAGTAATGGAGGAACTCATCATCTGAAACATTAACATATTTTGAGATTAACACTCACTGTATTCATTCTGTTGAAGATGATTCAGAATTAGGTGTAGGCCTATTATTTCATAGAAAGTGGACAGAGGGCATGTAGGAATAATATAAAGTCATATGGCAAACAAAAGTATACAGATATGAGGATGATATAAGTTTCAATTTTTCTTCAGAAAATAGTGATGATGTGGATAAAACAGAAGCAGCATATCAAAGAAACAGTTTAATTTTAGTGGCTTTAAAAACATTTTAAAGCCAATCAATAGACCTTATTTGTTTTATCCTCATTCAGATCATTCTTTACTCTCATCATTCTAATCAATTCATTTGTTAGCCATCTTTTTACTCTGGCCTCCTGATTGAGTCATTTGACAGCATTTTCTTACTGTATGTATTCTACATCCTTCCTCCTCAACTTGTTTTTTTTTTTTTTTTCTGGTTATGAAATATTCTAACAATTTTAACCTAACAAATATTAACCAATCCACTTCTACCAATATTGAATAATCAATTTCTACACTTATGGAACAATTAACATTTGACAACAATTTTGCCACCTTCAATTTTCCGTACATAGCTGTAGGATGCACTTAGTATTTTTTATTTTTTCATTTTGAAATTTTTTTTAATTTACTAGGGAGTTTAATTTGGATGCTCTACTCTTGTTAGTTTTTTCCTCTTCATTATTCTCACTGTAGGCGTTTGTCACACTTAATTTTTTTTTATGCTATGCGACATTGTATACACATTGTCAAACTCCCTCAACATTTTTGACACAGGCATTACTTGATGATAATAAGTTAATTGCAGTACCTTTATCATTCTCCTCAATGTAAGACCTGGGAGAACTATGTTGATACAACTTTTCCTGGAGTCCATATGTTTTTATTGGACCTTAATGATAACATTCAGATTAGGTGTCCACACAGGAGTTACTTTAGCACACCAGTCAAAATTAGCTTTACCTTTTATCTTGTCTCTCTTGGTTTTAGCTCGGCCAAACATCTTTGCTTATCGTAGGTTCAGTTGTTCTCCATTTACTGGGAGTTTTCTTCTGCATCATCTACTCGACATTAATTTTGCTCAGAGTACGGTATCCAATATGTTTTAATGGAGAATTCATTTGTTCTAGTAAGGATAAAAATATTTCCGTCCCTTTCTTCAATTGTTTTTGTTAAGAACTTTTTTTGCAGAAATACCAGATAATGTTACAATTATTATTCTGAAGCCCAATTTTCTCAAAGTTGATATAAAGGCTGGCAATAACTCATTTTCAAACTATCCATTCAAACAATTTGCCAATTAGTGGGATTTTAAATGTATTGCTATGAGTCCCATTTATTTCAAAGCTAAATGGCTTGCGAAATACTATTATTAAGAAAGTATTTATCATTGAACAATGCCATGTTACTATATCTATGATGTAATGAGCATGTATAGACCTAGATATCCATATTTTAAAATTTGATAATTGGATTTGGAAAAAGTTTGATATTAACATCTCCAGTTTTAAACTTGTCCAAATCAAACTACATGTCTTGTATGAAGGGCTCAAGTTTGGAGAGAGAGCTGTCTAGCTTGAGACTAAAAACAATAGAACCCAACATTGATGTGCAGTATACACAGATATTTTTGAGCAATTTTTTTTTAAAAAATGCATTCATGACAATATATAAAGAATTATATTAAGCCTTTTTTTCTTTTATTAAATTTTTTTATGTCTATAGAAATAATGTTCATAATTTTAAATGAAGCCTAACTTACATGTCAAAACTAGAAATTTATATACTGTACATGTATTTTTTTTTTTTTTATATAGGCTTCTGAAAATGTGAATATTAAAGGCAACTGTTTCCATAATATTTTCCCTATTGAATTCTCTCCCAATAGAGTAGTAGACAGGGAGGAAGAGGAGAAAAGAGAATTAGCAAAGGAAGCTCACAGGACAATAAAACCAAGGGAAAAGGTAAATATTATTTTTTTTAACCTTGTTTTCATATGGAAAGAAATTCGAGATCATCATTTCTGTCTGAATTTCTTTCTCTAAGATTTGAATCACTTAAAACTAAACTTTTAGGGGATTAGTTGGTGATATGATGTTTAGCTTCCCATTGTGATATTCATCATAATCTGTATGTAGCCTACACTACAGTTAATTTTTTTTTTAATATACAGTACCGGTATATACTTATCTTGCTTGTTTGTAAGTTATTTAATGATATGCCCAAAGAAATAGCATACTGTATAATGTATATTCAGTTCACATATTTTCAAAGTTCTGATTTACAGTAGTGTTTTTATTTGAGTTAAAGTAGGGAGGGGGAGATGTTAATTAGGCTAATAAGTTTATATCACGTCACCTTATTACATTATTATTTGATAGTTATCATGTTTCAATTGAAGCTTTATACTAAGTGCTGCTTTATTTTTTGATTGAAGGCTACTCTGTATTATTTATAAACTAGATCTATTGTTATAATATATACAGGCTTTAAAATTTGTTATTTAATTATCCTGTTCATAGATGGCAGCACTTAGATAAATATTTTGAAAAGTGTGAAAAGGTAATGATCCTGATGGAGTGTCATTATACTACACAGTACACACTATCATATTTACTGGTGAAATTTATAGATAATATGAACAATTAACATGATCTTGAGTTTTCCTTATAAGGAGTTATGGACATTGGCCAATAGTCACAGTTTCCTGTTTAAAAAGTTTTCTTAGAAGATTCTATTTTGAGTCGTCCATGTTACTGAGCAAATAGCAGGAATTTGATTCATGGATTCTGAAAGTTATTATTATCCAGAAGTTATGGAGTAATTAGAGTTTCTCATGTCGATCAGAGTTTTTATTTTTACAATAATAGCCTACTTAGACCCCATTCACATGGACAATTATTTCAACCATGACTGAACCTCGTCTCAAACAGAATGAAGTATCTTATTAGAAAAGAAAAGGGCTTGCACATCTTTTTACAAACTATTACTTCTCTAAAGGTTTACACATCTGTTTGCAAACTAAAATGTTTATATTAACTAAAATATTACTTTTATTGTTATAAAAATTATTTTGATATAATATTTAGTATACTGTAATATTTTAGTTAGTTTAAAGAAGGTATCTTTAATCTTGGAAAATCAAATTGTAGTGATCCTAACTTACTTTCTAATTCTATATTCTTAGAGATTTTCAGTTTATAGATATGCAACCTTCATCCTAGGAAAAGCCCGTTTCTGTTAAAGGAATCCGAATAGGTTTAAAGTAAGTGTCTAGTCCAGGGATTGCAAACCATTTCCGACTTGTGTGCCACTTAAAGTTTGGTTTCAAATCTCTTGTGTGCCATTATTGTGCATAAGTAATCTGCCATATTGAGAATCCACCTCGTTTAACATCGTCAAAAACTGACGATTATTTAGAGCACAGCGGGGTGTCCTGTCGCTTCAGTGCCATAAATGGCTCCAGCATAACTTTTATGGTTCCAGCATAGATTTTGTCACCAGCGACAAAAAGCTATGTTTATAAGCATAAAAAAAAGAGACAGGATTAAATGAAATAGCGACAGCAATAAATAGATTCTTTTATTTTCTATATATATATTTTAAACAGTATTTTCTAAATAAAATGTGTCTCATTCCTTACATTAATTAGATTCCTAAAAATAAATGAAAAAAAAACTTCAGTTGTGTGATTTCATCTCTTGATTCTTTTCTATCTTTACCTTTTTTTAAAAAAAAAACAAAAACAGACTATTATTTTCTAAATAAAATGTCTCATTCCTACATTAATTATTCTTAAACAAACTTCAGATTTTAAAGAAGTCCAGTTGCCGTGATTCCATTTCTCCTCATTCTTCTGAAATAAATTTCTTTGTTTTCTAATCTGCAATTCTAACTTTTGTTGACAAATGCTTTCCAAACTTACGTTACACCATAAGTAGGCTACTGTATGTCTAAGCAAGTTGAATTATTTGAAAATTACCTATCGACTCGGTGGTCGGATGAGTTCATTTTTTTATTGCTATATTTTTTTTCTTTAATTTTTAAATGACAAATTTATTGTCATACATTATTGAAATTAAAATGTTTTAACAATTGCTTTTTTTTTTCTGTTTTATTTAAAAGTTCTAAATTTTAGTAATAATTTAAATTATTGCCATTTCCTTCATGGGCTAGGTAATAACAATTTGTGTAAATTGTAGAATTAGTTAAATAAACACAACAATAATAAGTAGACTATAAGTTAAGGCTCATCAATTAAAATCTGCTGCCAAATTTAATGGTAGTAATTTAATTAAGGAAATTTGGCTTTTAAAAAAAATTTAACTGTTATAAAATGAATAAAGGACTGATAATAAGCATCCCACTAAATGCTATTGCATAATAGCCATAGAATAAAGAGACAGAATAATTTCCTTTCTATATGTATAAAAAGATGAGTTCTAAAAAAAGTGATGGGGGAATAGTAATAATTTACTGTATAGTAAAATATTTAAAATAAATTAGCTAACGTTTCTAATTGATCCTAACACAGTTGTAGGGTACACAAATTTATGCACATATCATAATTATGAATAAAATACATTGTTTCATTTGTGTTAAGTTAAAAATAAAAATTTTATTGGCACCAGAGAACTCTGAAACTTGAAAAAAAAAAAAAATTAAAATAGTCCTTGACACCAGGTAACATTTTTTGGTGCCAACAAATTCTAAATTTTGGCACCAAGACAAAATTGCTTGGAAACCACTGGAGCACAGGCAGATATAAAGTTAACAATTTTAGTTACTACCGATAGTACATTTTCAAATGGCTTTATACTTGCTTTCGTGCACAACACCTCCTGGTGTATAATTCAAAGAAACTACTCAATAGGGTGATGAACTTCCTCACTAAGAAATTTCCCAAATCATGTTTACCTCATATTTGGGGCGACATCAGTTGTTACAGACACAATTTCCTAATTATTACATGTACAATACTACACCATGCATAATGGATGTGGTGTGCCACTCAAATCGTAATCATGTGTCACTAGGTGACGCATGTGGTGTCGCCATCCTTGGTCAAGTCTATAGTTAATTTAATATTTAAACTTTCAAATAATTATGTAATAATAAGGATCACTTATCACTACTTTGGAAACTTTTGTATGCAAAATAAACATGTTTTGAAACAATTTTAAAAAACGTTTACATTTGGTACCCTATGCATTAACCCCCTTTCCCCAATTAGTGATTCTAGACAATCTATTGTTGATGGTAACTTATTAATTCTAGCTGAAATATTAATTGTAATGTGAACTTATTTGAATCGGTTTTAATTATTTAATTGTTTTTAATAATTAGGATCCAGAGCCAGATCTCTTCGAGCTCTTTACCGAAGATTTACATCCAGAGTTCCTCAATATGAGTGTTTCAGTATCCAGACCAACCATTAAACCAGAAACAGCTCCTTTGGAAAGTGCTTTCGATATTTATAGATATTTACATTTGTGAAAATTATTACTTTTAAAAAATACAAAGTATTTTAATGAAACTAGCAAGAACTGTAATATAATGGCCAAATTGAAAACATTTTTAAATATGCTCTTCTAACTATAAAGATAAACTTATAAATGCTTTTCGTATTTGAATTTATTTCAGTCTTTACAATAGAGCATATGAAAGAGTATTAAATGAATTAATAATCTAATTCTCTTCCCAGCAATTTACTTTTATCTATTTTAAATAATTATTCACTAAATAAGTATTGGACATCATCTTTTCCCACTTCTGTTTAGGGTTGATATTTTTGATTGCTCCTCTCCACCAAGTATGATCTTGTTCATTTCTAACCAGGGGCAGCTAAGGCCCCTGCACAATGCTACGGGGTACATCCTAGAATTTTCCAAAGCTTGATTAAGCATTGGATATATATATACAGTAAATCATGTTTATTTTTTATATAGTATATCAATTCACTCAAAAGTTGTTTTTTTAAATTGTCGCTATCTACATATAACAATGAATTTTATTATGTACAAACCAAAACTCAAAAAATATTTATAATAAAAAGTATTTTGATTCAACTGTCTATTTTTCATGTTTATAAATGTTTTCCTGGTTATTATATTTTATTTATTGATATAATTAATTGATCAATCATGCTATTTTTTTCTTCTTAACCCTTTCACGGATCATTATGGCTTTTTTATCATTGCATCGGGTTAGTATTCAGAAGAGAGAAAAAACCCGGCTGGTCTTAAAAAAAAAAAAATTAAAGTAAACCTACAGCCATTTTAAAATTCATTTTTAAAAATAGGCTGTTTATTTTTGCCACCCTTGGCCCATGTGTAAATATGGCTCTGGTTGTAAAAGTATCTCAAACATAATGAAAAACAATAACTAAAAATTTGATAATCTAAAAGATAAGAGCAAACATTATTGACTAATAGTACCTTTTCCCTCTTCAGACATTTTGATCAAATGGATTAAATTATTAAATGTTAGATGGTTTACATCCAAGATTAGTTCAAAACTATTGTGGCTCCGTTTATCCTTGGTTTCTCAGTAAGTTATATCAAACTTTGAAGTGTAATGGTAAAGTTTAAAAGTGGAAACTTGCTCAATACTATTTGATGTAAATAATAACTCCGCATTGTGCTTTTAATCCTAATTTCACACTTTATTTTTCTATAAAAAAGATGTGAAATAGTTAATAAAGATCTCAATTGCCAGCTAGCAATATGAGTGCTATTTACAATTTGTTTCCAAGTAGATGCCTTTAAGGTCTGATAATTAGCCATAAGGCTTTGGGTCCTGAATTTTAGCCTCGAGTATCACCACAGTCAATTCACAAAAGCTGGTACAAATAATAATAATTCCTAAAGAATTATTATTATTTGTACAGAATGAATTTAAACTATACAAATTATTCCGAGATCCAACTCTGATTCCACACTTGCATTAAGCTATTAAAACTTAGGTTTATTATCAAAGAACAAAATGGACATAGCCTACAGATATAGACTGTGAAATCGAATAAAGGCCCTAGCCCTGTGAAGTATATGGGCTTTTTTACAATAAGTTTTGATGTTTTAACAATATACACTAAGTTTGAAGAAAAAAATATTAAAATATATACCTAAGATATATGATACTGCTTATCAGCCAAAGATTGTAAACCTTGCAACATCCACCTGAAATGATCTGACAGCGACGATCGAGATAGTTTCAATATTTACTTATTTAAACTAAATAATAATTCAATTTCAGTTAATAATAATCCTCATTCAATAAATCTAATATAAGCAAATATTGTTTGCAGACACAATCCCTTTAACTTATTAGGGTACCATATTAGCCTTTTAGAGTCTTCATAGCTTAACGTAGTTTTAAAACACCACTCCAGATAGAAACAGTTTTTACAACGCAATTTAAAGAAAGGTTTAGGTTGAATTTAACCATGGACTTCCATTCCATGGAACAACCTCGCTGGACTATAGTCTGTTGTTGTCCGTCATATTTGTATTTGTATGGCCAAATTCATTGACAGTACTTACACAGGATTAAATCTCCAAATGGATCATCCACAGCGATTGAGGAAGATTAAATGAAATGTTCAAATGTATAAACACCCATCAATCCAACTCAGCATAGGCATCCCAGGCAGCATAATTCCTCATGAGTTACAAAAGATCCGAAGGCAATATAAAAGCCACCACTCGGTCTTTAAGGTAAAAAAATAAATATAAAAAAAACTTATTTGTATCCAATGCAAGGCGAGAAATACATGGTCCTGGACTATTGTTAGGCCTAGATCACACACATGTAAATGTTTCACCATAAATATCCGTAGAAATTTAACATTCAACTTAGATCCACTGCCCAAACACAGCTCAAAATAAAAAATTAGACATTCTACATCAAAGACATATACTGTATATAGAGCGATAGATAGGTTCTCTCACTAAAATACTTATATTGCCTTAGATATAGTTATCGGTTAACATTTGAATTGTTACTATTTAAATTAACACAATTGAAACAAAGGTAATTTTCTATTATGAAATTGTTCCAACATGCTTCATTAACTAAAAAGTGGAAAAATTCTTGTTATTTATTAACATTTATAGAGTCTGAACTCAAGGAATAAACTCTGATTTCTTGTAATTAAAACATTCGTGAATTACAGCTATTCTCATTTAATACTCAGGATCCAGTTGTTGGCTGTAACTTTGCAATTTGGTTCAATCGGGCTATTACATTCTCCTGCCATCTACTGACAAGTCTGAAATTCCATTCACCCCTATTATCAGATACATACAGCAATTTGAAATGTCAGCCCCAGTTTGAGACTTTAAATCTAATCACGACTGAAAGTAAGTATTCATACAATCAACCAATAAAGAACACAATATATTATGAATTAACAGTAATCTTTATTTTAAGGAAAGCTTCCATGAAAAAATTAAAGTATTACAATTCATCAAAATGTACATTAATGACATCCCATAACCATATACTGTAGTTTGTACAAAAATAAAAGTCTATAAAAACAAAGTTTAGTTTTGAGATCAAAACACTAAATATGGAAGACAACCTTTGGAAAGAAATAGTCTACATCATCATTGTAACAATAATACATAGATAATAAATGAAAGCTTGCAAAATATACAGAAATTAAAAAACAGACAGACAGGTATTATAAGGCAATAAATATATAAAAATAGCCTAATTTCATTAAAAAATTAGAAACTGTACAAAATTGAGTTATGCACTAGTTCTAAAAATAAATTTTAGTGCTTCACGGGAATGTATCGAAGTGACGTATGTAAAGGTTGTTTTGTATTAAAATTTTCAAACTTTTATACATTTGAAAATAATTGAATGATAATAAATTCAAAAAGATTACTAACTGAAACAGTCATGTAACAAAGTATTTAAAAATATTAACTTACTTAAAAATCATTGTTAAAATCAGTGTAAATTACCTGTGTAGATTACTCAATGGGTTTTTCTATTTCATCGATGGGATAATTTAAAGAGAAACTAGTAGTAAAAATATGAATTTGAATTTAAATTTATGGCGCTTTTTTTTTTTTTTAGAAAAAGCAATATAAAGTTAATTCTTGATTTACATATCTTTGGAATACCACTTAAGAGTTACTACCACTTCTGAAATTTCACGGTCAAATATTTTAAATAACACGGTTTGGAAAAAAAATAGGATAAAAATAAGATACAGGGTATTGAAAACCTGCCAAAATGAAAAAAATAATTCAGCTTCTAAGCATTTGTTATTGTTATGATAGTCTGAACTAAATTAATTCAATTATTTATTTAAACATTTAAATTCTTCGTGGGAATGTTCTACAACCTTTAGCCTAAATTTAAATCCATCCCTCTGCCCAAATCTCCAGGTACAAAGTTTAACAAATTAAGCTAACAATAGGTTAATAATAGTGAGTAGAATAAAAGAAATGCTGTTTATGTTTTTATTACTTTCCCTAACATTTACATTATTTCCTATGGTGAATTTATGTTTGATTTACATGTTTTTGATTTACATAACCCCAGCATAAATCAAGAATTAACTGTACATATAGGCTAATGAAAGCAATTACAAAAAAAAAAAGATACTTTTATCATGGAGCAATAAACAAGGACATTTTATTAATCTCTTCCTTTGAGGAAATTATCGATTTATTTGTATCTAACATATTTTTTCTCTCTAAACTTTCCACACAAGATAAGTAAATCTGTTTAACAAATCTAATACTTACAGTATCTTTGATGTACAACAAATAGTAATCTGAACTTTTCCTCCACTTACTGTATATGTAGACAACATTTATTAATGATAAAAAAAAGTATGTTCGTTATAACAGTCTTGATTATACAAATTCTGTATAACAAAGACTGCTCCAAATGGATTAATGAATCTTTTTAAGATTACCTTATTTTTTTTCTTCTAAAATATTAAGATTCATGGTAAATCATAACTTTGACAGGCTATGGAAATGTAAATATACAATTGCTAAGCATTTCGAGTAGCCTAATTCACAATGCTTTTGTTAATAACCGTAAGACTGTTTAAAAATGTGAGCTACCTGTTTAAAAATTTTGATAACTTGAAATAATAATTATGCTAAATTACTTAACCAAGAGACAGGGCCGAAAAGAAAAAAAAATGGGTCATTTACCTGTAATAAATGTTTGAATTGTAAATAAACTACATAATCAGCACAGAAGTTGCTTATCAGATCATGAAGAGCTCCAAAAATGAATTTACTTTTCTTAAAAAAAAATGCTCTAAAATTTGGGAAAGTTATGACCAAAACTATATTTTGTTTATTACCCAAAATATAATTAAATAATGCAGGAAAACTTTCATATTATAAAGCAGCTCGATTGCTTTTAGCTCATTTTAGATGATATTCATTAAAAATTTTCTACTTATGAAAATGACCTGATAAATAATAAAAACTCTCTACTCTTTTTGATAATTTTTTTTTTTTCACATTTTATCAGTGCTCACCACCAATCTTTCTAAACAGTTACATTAAGTGTATCATATATGCTTAAGTGCATATACAAATAAATGTACTTATATTGTTTATAGTTTTTATGTTATAGTTATAATGATGTAATGTTAGTTTAGTGCGCATGTCAGCCCGTGCAGTCAAGCATGAAGACCAATTGTAAAAGTTATGAAATTAATAATATGGCTGCTGTTCTTAAAGTATGTATTTTGTATTTCTCTATTTAGTTCTAATAGTTGTTACACTGAATTGTGATAAGTACTCACTCAGTATTAAAATATATACCGGTAATATAGTTTCTCCATCTCATAATTAATAATTATTAATAGCTGAATTATCGTCATTCATATAATAGAAGTCGAATGATACAGTAAGTGAATAAAATCCAGTAGGCTATAAGCTTTTTATGGCCCTAGTATATTTTTCCATCAACAAACTTTTATAAAAGAGACAACAGTTTTTTTTTTTAATTTT
>PXIH01S0001813.1:570-12445 GCA_003024985.2 Euperipatoides rowelli
GTAACTTATTAAAAAAAAAATATATTAGATTAGGACCAGGGACAACCTTGCTGGACTAAGTCTGTTGTTGTCCGGCATATTTGTATTTGTGTTCTATTTTTTTTTTGTTTGTTTTGTGCATAGGTAGCCAGACACGCTCAAATTGGATTTCCTATTGGAACAGTCCAGTTATGGTCCTCCACCCTCCCCCCAAGTTTTAAGGTTAATAAATTGCAACTCTTGATTATCCTAGGATTGGGGTGTAGTGTTTCACGCTTAGTTGGAGTTAAGGTTCAGAGTAAGGTTAGGACTGTAATAAAATATTAAAACTATCAAAAAATACATATGGGCGCCATCTTGGGGAGCTTGTAAACTGGAATATCCTTACCCCAATGTTGTTTTGACAACATTGTGTGAGCCGCATTACAATAATGATGCCCTCTATGTGCAAGAATTCTAATCATTATAATTCTTAACTTCAATTAATAGAGTTTGTTCGACTCTTAAAAGATTTGTTCAGCTAACATTTTCATATTCTTAAAAGTATAAAATGAAGCATTTTATTTTTTTACAAAGGTATAGCCTAACTTGAATTCTACAATTAATATGCATGCATTTCATAAAATATGGTACCATTTTACGAAAATAGCTATTATTTCATTTTCTGCTTTCTTTATTCCCATTAGTGCACTAGTGTTGTGAAAGAATTAAATAAATTTAATAAAAAAAAAAAAAAAAAAAAATTATGTACAACTGTGAATAAATAAAAACACATAAATCAACATTGAAAAGAATTAAAAAAAAAAACAATAGGCTAGTACATACATTGAAATTACCGTATATGAAAAATGTGTAGGCTACATAAAATTATATTGCGTAAATATTTTAATACAATTTAATGGCAATTAAAATAAATTAAAACAATTTAGCCTACATATGCAAATTTGGGTTCAAAATTTCAAATATATTTTTTTACTTCTCTCAAATAATAGGGTCTACTGTTTTCCAGATATTTATAATTAGACTATTACCGGTAATGTGCATAATTTTTAGAAAATGGCTAAATTTTTTAATAACTTACTTAGGCCTAAATAAATTGTGTTACTGTAATTCAACATCAAAAAGTAATACTTTGAAAACAAAGGGAGAGAACAAAAAATTATTTAAGTAAAAATATTTAAAAAAAACTCAGATAGTGATAGTACTTAGTCTACACCGATTGTAATAGGAAAAAAGAAAAATTAGATAAGGCTATAAAGATTAATTCACCTATTGATAGTGAGACGGCTTTAACAAATAAAAAAGAAAATTTAAATAAATATTTAGGCTATGAATATAGCCTACTGTACTTTTAAAAATGTAATTTCTGATAAATTTTACTGAAACAAAAATTAAAATGCAATTCAATGGTTAGAAAATTTAAATAAATTTGTTAAAGTTATTGGATTAAAATGGAATGATGTTAAAGTTATTTTACTGACAATGCTAAAAAAGGGTCATATACAGAACATGGTTTACATAATGATGATTTAATTAAAACATTTCAACAATTTAAACACTTGTTTAATAGTCTTTTGCAATAAAAATAAGCAATAGGATCTATTACAACAATATTTGAATAGGCTACTTATCAAAAACAAATGAAAATTATTTATTATTTATTAGCTACATGAATAGCCTACTCTTTCATAAAAATTACATATAAATTTTTAAAAAATGAATTAGTAAGAATCATAATAAAAAGAATACACATGTAACACTGTTAAGTAGTCCACCAAAAACTCTCTAAAGAATTAAAAATTACTTCTATTAGAAAAAGACTAATTCATATATATAATGATAATAGATAATTGTAGAACTTTAAATTTAAGGGATAGGTCACATAATAGATACAATACAAATAAAGAACAAACAAAAACAAACCAAAATATTTAAATTTAGTAATACATGTAGCAAATAAAAATTGTTTTATTTGTGACAAGCATGGGAAAAGTTCCATAGTCAAGTAGCCAGGCTACCCAGAGAAAATGATTGCCAGCCGAAGGAAATGAAAGACTAAAAATATATAGCGAATGAGAAAAAAAGTACACCCAGTAGGCTACTCACTTTTTTTAGGAGTTTAATTTATTTGGAGTAACAAGAATTTAGAATTACAGTAGGCCTACTACCATCTATTTCATTTTTAAACAGCAATTATTTGAAGTATTAATAATAAAATACCTTTTAAATTTTAACTGCAAAAAAAAATAATAATAAAAAAACCTGGAACATTTTATTTCATTTCCTAAATCAACTGCTCTATTTATTACTGTATAATAAAGATAATTTTAAATCATTCCCATTTTCTCCAGGTGTAGGCTAGAGAGTAGTTCTATTAGATTCCTTTTATCAGTAAAACGTAAATACTTAACTGTGCAATTAATAGGGTTGAAAAGTAGACAAAGTCTAGCCCCTCAAATGACATAACCTCAACTGACGGGCCCAATTTTTATTTTTAAAACTTTCAGATTGCTAATTACCAACCTTTCCAATTTATTTTATCACTTATAAATGAAATATTGTGATTTTTCTTTCTTTAATTTCTGTTCCAATTTACAAAATTTGAAAAAAACCCAAACTAGCCTACGGTATTTGTATTTACATTCCAGTGTTAAGATATTCACACTATTTATGGAGATGCATATCTAACTTTTAAGCAATATGGTCTCTCACCTTATTATAAAATACTTTTCTTTAAATTTTATTTTACTTAAAATTGAATTTAATTAGGCTTTAAAAGCAACATTTACACTTTTACTGAATTTGTGAAATTAGGCCAGTAATGGGGAAGTGGGACTGCAGTTTCTTTTTTTCTTCTTGCTATTGGCATTTTCTCAAGAATTCAATTTGGTTTTAATAATTTAATGTGTCATAGGGAAATTTATTATAAATCTGGAAATAAGTTAAAACATCTATTAAAAATAAAGAATAATAAAATTTATGATGATAATAATAGAGGCACCAGACTAATTTTTTTTTAAATCCAAAAAAAATATTTGGAGTGCTTCAACACCCCCCCCTTCCCCATACACACACACATGCTCTTACCCTAGATCCTGATGTTGAGCTATCACTTCCGACCTTCATATATAACTGAACACTTAGCAGTTCGGAAGAAAGAAGCTTGGCTATCGGAAGGTTTGTTTCCTTTTGCCACTTTTTCCATTCCTGGTGACAGTATTTAATACCCACTGTACAAAAGAATGTCCTAATAAAAAATATAGAGTAATAAAAAAAACATGATCACAACTTATACATATAGGCTACATAGTATATTAGTAGCCTGTATTAACAACTAAAAATCATTTGTTGACGATGGCGTTTTGTAAGCTCTAGGCTACTTTGTTTACCTAATGATGACTTGATATATACAGTAGATAAGAACATCCATCAGATACTGACATCTAACTTTAGCTATTTAAATCATAGATAAGAATGATGACCTCTGTCTCTTACTAATTAAAACTTTTAACATGAAAAGAAATTTCATACTGTTTAATAATTAAAAAGAAAATACATAATGATATCTTTGTAACATTAGATTACTAGTAAAGATTGATATTGTTGTATTAAACAAAGCGGTTGTACTCGATTTATATTAAAATGTCTTTTTCAAATGTTATTATTTTTTTTACCCTTTCATGTTTCATCTACAGATTTAGATAGTGTATTACTGTATGTATACATACAAGAGTTTTGTTATTATTATTTAGATGTTTGTCCACATGCATATGATCATATTCCCGTAACCCGTTAGATTGTTTAGGTTTTTAGTCTGAGCTTTTTTCCAAAAGGCCGCCTGAGGCTTTAAGCATGTTCAAGCCTTGGGCCCCCTTCCTGGGTGAGGGCTGAGGTTAAAAGCTCAGACTAGCCTATCATTCAAACGTAATGATTGTTGCTACATGGCAAATTCACATTTTGCTAATTTATGCAAGGGTCATGTTACAGGATCACGTGACTATTTCCTTGGCGGGGTCTTTATATTAGCCTATATTCAACTGACCATATTGGCACGTCATTTGTCAGATGTTAATTAAGACATATCAAGCTGAAAATCTATCAGTGTGATGTCATACAACTCTACTCTAATATTTCCGAAGCTCGAGGTCATAATTCCTCGGGGCGGGGCACCCACTGCAAAATCGGGAAAAAACATTCAGAAACAAGTATTTAGGGCATCGTTCTGCGCACCTTAATGACATTACAGTTGGATGAAACTCGGTGAGTGTGATGTCATACATATATACTCCAAAATTTCTGAAGCTTGAGGTCGTAAGTGTTCTGAGCACACGACCAAAAATCGGAAAATAATCAATGGTGCATTGTTATGCGCAGATGTATGACATCACACCTTACCCAGAATTCATCCCTGAACATATCCTCATCGAAAAATTAAAAAAAAATTTGGCCGCCATCTTGGATTTTTCCAAAAATGTCCCAAAATGCATCAGTAACACCCCAAACCATTCTTGGTACTCGGGTATGTTGATTTTCAAAGTTTGCCTTTGGCAAACTCGAAAATAATGTCACAATATGCAATTTAAGCTAATTAGTGGGGGGCGGGGTACCCCCAAACCCAAAACTTTGGTAGTCATTGTAAAACTTCGAAAATCGTCAGAATTCATCGAAAATTACCAACTATTACCGAATATGATCAAATTCTACCGAAGATGATGTTATAGTTGGGTATTTGAATATGCAAATGAGCCAAACCCCTCACGGAAGTGCCCGAACATTGCCGAAGATGGTCGAACATTACCCAACACTCCTGAAGATGACTTCATAGTCTAGTACACACATATGCAAAATGATATGCAAGATAGATCACCCATTGCATGCTGGGAAAAGCATTAATGTTATTTTTCCATTATTGTTGCAATGCATTCTGGGTGCTCGAATCTGTTTGGTTTGGAGTAAACCGGAATTTTTTACCTACTATTGATGCATTTACAACATAACTATCAGTGCATAATTTTTCAATAAAAATGTCTTAATAGCCTAAATCTGATCAAAAAAAAAAAGAAAAAAAAATATAGGTCTACGGGCTAATCGTAATATTACCGTATATTCTAGATTATTTGACAAATTCCACAACACCTAATATCTCGTGTTTTTCCATCTCTTTGTTAATATTTTTTTCTTTCTAAAAGAAGATGACTTATTTTATAGAAAATAAACAAATTTATATTTTAGAGAAAATTGTAAGTATTTATAGCATGTAAAAATATTAAATTTTTAAAATAATTAGCATTTAGAATAATGTTTAAAACTCGGCTATTGTTTTTATAATTGTTATGGTAATATACAGTAAATGATATCCTAATTTTATTATAATTATGGTATATTTTGGTGTAAAACACCCAGATCAATTTAAATTTTCTATTATACATGAATATAGTCTATAATACATGTTTATTTGATATTTATAGTACGGTAGCTGAGTTTATTACTTTGAGATTTAATTAAAATAGATTTTTGTTTAAATTAAAGCAGTTAAACAGGTGAAAAAAAAAGCTTTATTTTTAACGTCTTGGCTCTTGGGTGTTAAACACCCAGTGACTGCAATGGCACCTTATTTTAAATACTATTATAAGAATAATTATTATGGGCTTTATCAAACACAAAATCTTATTATTACTATGGGAATCTAAATAATTGTTATGGGCTTTATCAGACATAAAAAAAAAAACTACACTTGTGATTGCTTTTTACCACAATATTATTTTTTATTTATATAAAAGTTATTTTAGATTAGAATAAAATGGGGGTGGGGGTGTTTAATCAAAGCTAATTGCAGTTCTAAGCTGAAGAGAAAAAATAAAATATTGGATCATAATTCCTCTTTTTATTATTATTGAAAAATATGTCACAAAAGGCTAACACAGATACAGAGTCAGTTACAGGTGTTGAATATAAGTAAAATGATTTGATTTGTAAGTTAGTGATTTTCAACCTGTAAGTGAGACTATTTTATTGTTGATTAAAGGACTACGGTATGTTGCAACAAACGTATGTGGCATCAAACATCCAGTCGGCAAAATGTGGGAACTTCAGTGGAAATTATTTTTAGATCTTTGCCCAATTTCATTGCTTATAAAATAACTAGTAGGCTACATAATTAGGAATTGTTTTATTACATAAATAGATAAAATTAACACACACATTTTTATAAATATTATAAAGTGGAAGCTAATTACAAAAATAAGCAGAGCTTAATATAAGAGAGAGAAATAATGTTGAAAAAACAATCTTCATGTCGGTCCTCCTATATTTGGCAGAATTGCATTTTTGATGAAAGTAATTCATTTTGACAATGTTTTGGATGGAAGAGAAAATATTTTGTAAAAAAAATTAAAAAAGAAAGAAAAAGGTAGCCTAACTTTTATGTTGACCTACGCGAACAAGATGATAAAAATTTATTTATTTGCACAAAATAAAAATAAAAACGTTTAAGTTAGTTTCATCATTTCAATATTGTATAATAATTAATAAACCTAAATCTATCCATAAATTAATAATCAAAATTTTCAAAACTTGCTTTTGGATATGATAATAAAATTGTGTGTGTCAAACACCCAGCAACCACAATCATAGTGAAGGGTTAATTCTTGAATTAAGTAATATAATAGGCTAATAGGAAAGAAACATTTAAACATTTTGTTTAAATCTCTGTCCATTATTGTGATTCCTGTCACAAAATGTTAAAAATATAATTGTCATGAGAATAAGGAAGGACTTTTCAAATGTACCAGCTTTTGGTTTAATGAGGGTTTGATAAATCCTAATTCTCTAGATGCCCAAGCAACGTAAACATTTGATCAGCCTAAGGAGTCATTCACATATTATATAACACTCAAGGGGGTGGAGTGGGCGGGTTGTGTTTTCATTTTGTTATAAGTTGTTATAAAGGGGAGGGGGTCTCTAGAAACGTTTGTTATATAAAATCATACAAAATTGTTAAGGAAATGAGATGAGTATCCGGGAGATATACAGTACTTAACTTTTAAAGTAATACGTGGTTGAAAATCGTTGAATTGCTGAAAAAAAAAAATCCATTTTCTTTTAATATTTATCTAGGCTATAATAGCCTAATTAAATAATCAAATTTTAATATTCAAAAGTTATTTTTATTAAAAAATCAAATGTTATATAATTCATTATTTATGAATCTATATTTATTAATTTGACTTAAATAGGCTATCACAAAAAAAAAAAAAAAAAACCTTACAAATTGATGTTTTTAAAAGTCATAGGCTATATTTGACTAAATATACGATGGAAACTACCATATTGATAATGAAAATCTCTCGAAGTTTCATAGGAAAAATGATATCCACGAGAACTTCTTATAAAAATGTTTTACTAAAAATATCAAAGGACTATTATATCCCAGTAAGTTCAGTAACGTTAATTCTAATAGGCTAGCTCTTTAAAAATGACGTTTAAAATCATGATTCTTATATAGCCTAATCATTTAATTGGTGAATTAATTCTTCAGGCATAGCTATTTGGACTCGGCTTTAATGTTTTCACTATAGCCTATTGTTTTCATTTTTCAATTAATATTTTATAAATGAAATGAATTATACTTAATCGTGCATCAAGCATACCTGAATGACGAATATTATTATTATTATTATTATTATTCGTTTATTATCAAGCCAAACCAAGTAGGTTATATAACAGGAGAGGGGGGAAGTATTAAGTTATAATGAGTTATAAGGGGGAGTGAGGGGGTGAAAAATCTAAAATAATCTGTTATTGTGAATAGCCTAAAATGAAAATTCTGTTTACAATTAACAAATTTCATTTTTAGATTCGGTTTAATTTTTATTACAAAGATTTTAGTTTTTAAAATATAAGCCATTTTCATGGAATTGTAAAATTTCAAGTTGGCAATTGGTCAACTATTTACATATAGCATTTAACAATGATCAGTCAATGTTTGATCTTTCATGGTTATTGATTTCTGCTGTTTCTATTAATCACTTGTTTAGATTGAGTATTTGAGGTTATTTTAAAACTCTGATCAATAACTGCAGTACTCTGACAAAAGTATTGTCCAAATGCTGTCTAATTCTTTTTTAAAATCTAGTAATTGCAATTTAAGCATACAAAAGTGGTTGCACCTTTTTTATATTAAATCTGAAAACAATGATTGTGTCTGTAGTGAAAGCCTTCAAACATGTCATAAGCTACAATCAGTTAATAAATAAAAACAAAAATTCAATCTAATTATGATGCAAAGTATAACGTGTGGTTAATTTAAATGATTAATAGCCTATAAGTCATTTGTGGTGATTCTAAATCAGACAGTTGTGTAGCCTACTGTAATGTTCTTATTTGTAATAGCTGAATTTATTATGACAATGTTTTTTTTTTTTTGGTCAGACACTGGTCACTGGTTAAAAAGAAGCTACTCCATTGGTCTAATATCTAGGCCTACCTGATAGTAAAAATTGAAACAAAAAAATTTTTTTTTTATTATTACCGGTATTATTTTTAATAAAATTTCACAAATTGATAGTTTTGAAAGTTAATGTCATGTAGGCTACAGCATGTCTAAGGATGATTTTATGTTTTTGACTGGGCATGTAAATTTGTTTCGCACACTTTTAGCTGTGCAAGTGATATGAAAAAAAAAAATAGAATTATCAAGAACTGATTAAAATCGACAATGCTTGTGCCTATGCTTATCTTTTTTGTTTGGAATAACTAAATATTTAAAATGCATTTTTTTTTTATGTAAGTTATCTAATTTCTCTTAAAGCAAAGCTATTTTATGAAAAATCATGTTTGTACAATTAATAAAAAAAAAGTAATTTATAGTGATTTTATGATAAAATCAAGAGAGTTTGCAGGTGTATTTAATTTGTTAAAAAAACTTTGTTTTCTTTCTTTTTTGTGTTAGGGTAATATTATGTTAGGGTAATATTTTGTAATTCATTTTTAATTTACTGTATGTTGATTTTACTTTAACTTATGTAAATTTTTCTAATTTGTGAAATAAATATTTTTAAAACCTAGCTGGCATACCAGCCAATTTTCTCGATGCTATCAGAAAATGTTTATAAATCTTTTTTGTAGCCTATGATTGTAGTATTGCTTTAAAAAAAATAGCTACGGTAGGCTACCTTTTTTTTAAAAAATATGAGAAAAAAATTGAATTTTAATATATATTGAGTTAGCCTATTTCTACAAAAAAAAAAATAGGCTGGTACTATAGCCTAATATTTAAAAAAAAGAGTACTGTACTATAATATTTAATAAGAGCAAGCCCTGGCAAATAAATCAGTTTTTGATAAATTCAAACTTTTTTTAACATCTTCTTAGTCACTTGATTCAAGCATGTTTTAAATAACACTCACGGTAGGCCTATATTGCCAAATAATTTTACAATGTCAACATTAAAAAGTCTGATTATAGATTTTTACAAAAAAAAAAAACCAACAACCCATAAATATAAATATTTACTGCAGTTAGGCCTATTTTTAATTTTTTTTTTTTTAAATAGGCTAATATGAACAATAACAAAAATGTCAAGAAAAATATGTAGGCTATAAAACAAAAATGTTAATAATGTATTTAAAATAAAATGAGCAAGTAACCTATTAGTCTTCATTTGTAGACATATAGACCTGGTCATTTAGTGTAACAAGGTTAAAGTTTCATGAGGGAAATAAAGTTTGTCTTAGTGTGTATAAAATTAGATATTTAACTTTAGATACAAAATTTAAAAATAGATTATGTCTTGCAGTCAAACTTTATTTCCCTCCTATAATTTGATGCAGATTGCACAATCTTATGAAACATTTTCCCTTCTGACAAAACAGTTTTATTGCTGTTTAATAATTAGACAATTTTAATTTATTATTTAATTCCATTTCACATTTTATTATGGATCAAAATTAAGTCACTTGCAATATCTTTGGAGTTAAAAATTTACTGTAAAAGAAGCACAATTTTGATAGCTTTTTTGGCACTTGTGAGTCCTCCCTCCCCACTCAAAATTTCAACTTTTAATTAAAAAAATCCCCCCCCCCCTCTCACTGTATTATAAAATATTAAAACTATCAATAAGGGGTTAATACATCATTTGATTATCCTAGGGTTAGCACATAATGGATTTCACACCTACTGTAATGCAATATAAAACTGTCCAAAAGAGGATATTGGAACTTTTGATTATCATAGGTAACTTTGGGGCATAGTGGATTTCACATGTAGTTGAAGTTAGTGTTCAGGGTAAGGGTTAAGGTTAGTTAGATAGTTTTAATTTCATTACAGTACTAACCTTAACCCTTACCCTGAACCCTACTCCAACTACATGTACATGTGAAATCCACTATGGCCCAACCCTAGATAATCCAAATGTGCAATAACCCCTTTTTGATAGTTTTAATATTCCATAATACAGGAAGGACGTTTAAAAAAAAAAAAAGATTAAAATTATAAATGGGAGGGCGGGGGACTGCATAAGTGCCGCTTTTTGTAGTAATTTGGCAGAAATAGGGACCCCAAATGGATTGGGGCTTTAACTAAGTAAGCACAGCACTCAAATTGCAAGATAGCATTACAAAATTTCCTTAGAAGGTAATAATAATAATTTTATTTCCATGGACTTAAATTACAAAGTATTGGAATGCGTCAATATAAAAACAAAATACAAGTAAAACATTCAAAAAATTATACAAATAAAGATAAAAAAATACATACTGAGTATATACAAACACATACAATTCCAAACTATCCCCTACTAGTCACATTATTATCTTATAATAATTCTTCCTAACGTCACAAACTAAATTACATTAACCTATATATTCCAAAACACTCCCATATTATATAAGCATCTTTTTATTAAATAGCTTTTTAATTTAAGTTATAATCTACTTTTAGTATTGATAGATTTGATTTCACTTGGAAGCTTATTAAAGAATCTTCTACCAGCTATCAATGGATCCCTCTTAAACTCTTTGTTTCTTGTAAAATGATAATGACTATGAACATATTCCTCTCATTATATCTTGCACAGATGATCGTTTCGTACATATATAGGCCTATATCACAAATATTGTCATTAAATTCAGATCTACAAAAACAGATTTGCAAGAGTCTCTAGTTCTTAATCTACTCAAACAACGAATAGCCCTCTTTTGCAACCTGAATATTATTACCATCTTGCCCATTCCCAACTTCCATTTTTTCACAACTTGTACATTGTTCAAGTTTACAATGATGTATGAGTAGTGGGCTTTAATGTTTCATGTGTCAATAAAATTCCAGACCCAACCCTACTTATACCAAATTAAGTCATGCACATTCATTGCTTGCCAAAATATTCATACATGCCCAGTACCAACTTGATGAGTAAGGAAACAAAAATGAAACGTTAATATCCTAAAAAACCCAACCCAATCTGACAACTAGAAACATGATTTTACCATCTTTTTCAACTTTGGGGTGGGGGAGCTCCCTCTCCCCCCTTAGCGAAGGCCCTGCTCCAGCATATATAAGTTTAAATTTTATATGTCTGATAAGTATCATATTTTGATAAGTAATAGCTTGAAATGAATTTTAGCGCCTTCAATGGTCGCTTTGATCCATCTTGTATATATTATTATTTTGTATATATACCTATTTTATTTAATTTTCCGATTTATTGTTTTTTAATTATCAATTATAACATCTCCGGGAAGAATAATGTTATTGTTTGGACTTTTAAATTGCAGTAGCCTAACCTATCTGATTGCAGTGATTATTTCTGTAGCAGTGGATTAGGCTTTTTTTCAAGGCCCAGGATAATGTCTTTTCTTTTTGGTGATATTTTATTATAGAATTTATATTCAGAGTGTGA
>PXIH01S0001815.1:11485-23346 GCA_003024985.2 Euperipatoides rowelli
AAAGTGTAGGTTTACTGTATAGTATATCGCATTATTTATGCTTTAAGTAGAGTGCTGTTCCGCTTGTTGTAAAGTTTGTTTTAATTTTTAAAAAAAAAAACAAATTGGACATTATAATCAATGGATGAATTTAATGATTCTGTACAAGTCATGATTTTGATCCTTTAGCTAATGAAAATAGTGAATCAGTATCATTTAATTTTGGCCTTGCTATATTGCAAGTACACGGGCGGCATATAAAGACACATCAAAAAGTAGTAAACGTAATTTAATTTCAATTTTATTGTTTACTTAACTATAAACTAATGCGTTGTTACACACTTGCAATTATTTTTGCTTGGCTTATTATTTATAATATAATCAAGGGACCTTTCTGGTGGAAGTCCGACTATTTGTAAAAAAAACAAAAAAAAACATGCACAGTTAATCTTTGATGTTAATTAACCGATCACACTTTCTATTTTTTTTTAACAAATATATACTGTATCTTGCCTATCGGTTTTCATATCACAATTTTATATGTACTAAGACTGGAATATTTTGATTCAACAAATCCTTTACCCTTAAGTTTGGCAACCCAAGCAGCTGACTAAATTTTTTTATCTTTGGGGAATTTAGGAAAGGTATAGGATTTAAACTTGATGCAATATTTGTGCAATTTAAAACAAAAGTAAGACATGTAGAATTTTCAACAGGTACTAAGTATAGTGAACTAGTTTATAGCTTAGTACAAAATAACACCACTATGCGTATACTATAGGCAATAGCATTTTAAAAATTGAATTGTAATTTTTTTTTCCCCTGGTGTAAATTTTTTTTTTAGCAATTGTCTTTGAAAATAATAATTTAAAAAAAAAACATTTTATTGGATATCTAAAGTTTGCTACATGTGTGTGTGTGTGTGTGTTAAACCAGATTCTTAAAATAACATCACAAAAAAAAATCAAATGGAATTATATCAGGTGACATTGATGGCCAAAGTTTGGGTCCATCTCATTATTATTATTATTATTGAGGTTTATTTATTTATGAATATCAAATATATAAACAAACATACAAAATGAAATCATGACTAATACAAAGATCCAGCCCTCAACGAGGATGTGGATGCTAAGTTACACAATAATTTTAATGTGATTGATAAAATAAAAAAATAAAAAAACTCATATAATAGTAGTATTAAGTAATTTGTACAAATAAGGAATGGGCGAATTAGTATACCTAGTTGTTCTTATAAAAGGCTTAAAGAGTTTGTTATTATTTCTGNTGCCAATATTGGTTAGGCTGGAAATTTTAGGAGGGCATAATTCAGGATATAATTTGAAAAATTTAATAGCAAATTGCGTTGAAATAAGGGTTCTCCTTTCAGAAAGTTTTTCTAATTTAACAATAGAAAGAACTTCATTGTAAGAAGTGAATGACTTGCCCAATATTAATTTCAAGATTCTTTTTTGAAAATTTTCAATCAAATCAGAATGTAAACGAGTAATTCCACATCCCCATNTCATACAATTGTATTCTAATATAGGTCGTATGAATGTTTTATATAGATTGGTAAGAATATTAAAATCTTGAGCAAGATATTTCATTTTATAAATAATAAAAATTCTACGTGAAGCCCTTAGTAATATGTTTTCAATTTGTTTATCCCATTTTAAGTTATTCTGTCTCCTTAGATTTCTTCATCCATGCATAGATCATAGGTACACTTGGTGGTTTTTTCTCAAATGCTGTTCGATATTTATGTTAGACAGTTACCGGCGATTCATTTCGTCCAGCCATGGCACACATCCTTTTTCTTGTATGGACACAGTTTACATTAAAAATGTTCTGTGGCGCCATCTATTGAACAACAAAAAAAACGAGTTGATAAATTGCATCAAATGGTTTGTGGATATGACTTTGTTTCACGAGTTATGTTAAATCGTTATCATAAAGGTAATTATTGGACTCCTGATAATTAGTATCGATAAATTAATCAAGTCAGAATAATGTGTATACTAACTGAAAATGGAAAGCCTCGTGAATTGAAATATAATGGGGCTCTAGATATCCCCTGAGACCCGATCCCTCATCCCCCCCGTATTCTTAAAATCCTTTTATAAATCTCTTAATAACAAACTATGTTCAAAATATTCAAGTGGAAAAAAAATGCCGTTTTTATTAGCGCCATCTATTACAGTAGCCTATATCTTATTGTTTACTAATAATTTTTTTTATCTAAACGCATGAAATCAAACCAATACTACTAATATCTAACTCAAAGAATGTGAAATCACAGCGCTTGAAAATCTTGCAGATGTGCTTTTCTGTAAAGGTGACTGACCGTTGACATTTTATTATATACAGTAGAATAATTGTATAAAAGGGGGAAATGCTTGCAATTTTTGAATATTTTCAAACAGTATATTCATCCCAACTATCCAGGTTTCTAATTCAATTTTAAACATTGTTTTTTTTTCTTTTTAACATTATTAACATTTTTGTATTTCTTTATAATAATCTTTATAAAATCAGGCAGCTAATATATACACACTAATGTATGCTTATATCGAGTACACCATCTAATTTAAACTATGTAGGCATTAGGGATAACATTTAACTTTTCTGCAACTTTTATTTCTCTCATTATTTCATTATTAAATAAAAAGTAATTTCTATAAATTTCCTGTTTGGCATAAAGTTAATGGCTTTAATATCCAAACTTGCCACTTCTTCAGTTTGCTCAAAAACTTGGACAGCTCATTTCCCCCAAAAAATAAAACTTTTTCAAACAGGTCATTTCTTAATGCTTTGTCTGACTCAAAACTTGATATACAGTATAATTCATTCAATTATTTCTTTTTTTAAAAAGTACAAAATTTTATAATTTACATTTCATCCACCATCTTGATATCTCAAGAAATTACTGTATATACTTTATAAAACTTACAAAGTAAAGTTGGGCCTCTTTTGATAGGGGTGGGGGGGGGGGAGCTGATCCTTTAACATCACTAGCATCTACATAACCGGCCACTGTACATATTTACAGTATATAATAATGTAGAAATAACTACAGTATATATGTTTGCTACCAACCACTCATCATAGCACAATGATTTACTTGAAATCCCTACTAAATCGTCAGACTAATGCTATTTTGGACTCACTATGACCGTCTGACCTGGGTATTTTTTTTTTAAATTTAGGGTAAAAGGAGCTCGCAAGATTGCTGATCAACTGTATAGCATATTCTGGAGCTCCAATTACTTTCGAAACAGCTGTAGATGCATTTACAAACTTATTTGAAGCCACTGGTTGACTTCTTTCACTAGTACTATACTAGCAAATAAGCTCGTTACATGGGCATCAAAAATTTTTATTTGGCACTACTACGTAGCTACTTATACATTTAGTTGGGGTTTTTTTTTTTAATCACAGTTCCTAGGTGGCGCTGTTACTGGCTTCGGAGAGTTAATAAATTTTTAATCATATGATCTACTGTAGACATGCCTATTGAATAGTATGTGAGACTTGGGAGAAATCTGCTTTTAAGTGGCAGTAATGGCTTCAAAGTTCATTTTTGTTAAAATAGATTATGGTGAGAGGCATTATAAAGTGTTGTCATCTCTGATCTTGTAATATTTATTCCCCATAATACAATCAAATATTTTCCCAAATTAAAATGTTAATGTTGGAAATGTAAAAAAAATATTGACTGACAAGAATTAAAATATTTAAAAAAAAAAAGTTTATTTCAAAGAATATTAGAAATAGTAATAACTTATAAATATAAATCTATACAAATTTTACAAAAAAAATAAAGATATATAAAACAAAAAAAGGGTAGATTTACAAAATGTTCTAAACAATCTGCGGTATTAGTTACGGTGTATATATATATTTTTCTTTTCAAAATGTGAGTGCATTGCTAGCCATAAAGATCCTTTGCAAGCAACAAAAAAAATGTTTGTTTCATATACAGTATAAGCTAACAAAAATAATGTACAACAGTATATATTTTATTGACAAACTATTACATTTCTACAATAGGATAAATTTAATAAGGGCCCATGGCTGGATACGGGTCCTTTTACTTAGTGTTGATTTCAATAATTGACTACAAATTTGGTCAATCTATAACTTGGAATGATGAATTAAAATGTTTGCTTGCTTCAAAATTACCTTGTTACCCTTAAGACAATATAGAAAAACATTGTAATTATTTCTGCAATCCTTTGAAATTTATCCCTATATACTGTATATAGTAGTAGGCTACTAAAGCCATCAATGGCTTCATGTATTTATGTTGATTTTTTAAAATTTTATTACCAGAATTGTTATTTATTTATTTATAAATTAGCACTTTAAATAAATATTTTGGTCGTCAAATCGATGTTTTTAAAAAATCAGTTACTTTGAATATCCGCCCTCCACTTAATAAAGCTATACATTTCTCTTTAAACTTATTAGTTTTTTTGTGTCTATTGTCATTTTAATAAACTATCGACTTATAGACAAAATTTAAAGATTGATACAGAAATAAAAATTTGATTTTTAAAAAAAAACTAAATTGGGGGGGACAGAGGCTAAGTTATGAAAAAAAAAAAAAAAATAGATACTGTACATCTGAATTTTCAAACTATGACCAGTGAATTCAGACTTGGAATAATATAATCAAGGATCCATTCCACCAGCCATTGTAATATTTTTATTATAAATTAGTGTAACCTTTTTAATGTAACAATTGTTAACTATAAATAGTTATGAGTTTAGTTAATATACTATTTTTTTTTAAAAATTATATGCAGAATATTTATGTATAAATAAATATGTTGCAAATAAATTAAAAATACATTTAAAAAGTCAAGGTCTAGTGGAAAGACGGTGAGAGTATTTGGATTGATAAGACTAAGAGGTATGCTGGGGGTCCAGGTTCAATCCCTGGCTAGGGCAGTTATGGAATGTTTTTTTCTCCCTAGCTTTAGCAGCTCGCTTTGGGTTTTTACCAAGTATACTGTCATCTACCATCATGAGAACATACCTTAGTGATTTTAACAAGTAATAATTTGATATATAAAAACAGATTTATGTACTCTAAGTAATTAATTAAATATGATAAAAATACATGTCTTCTCTCTTTGAAGGGGAGTTAAAAAAAAAATACATTTAAAAACGATTTTTTATACAACAAAATTTTTTTTGGCCATCTTGTAATTGTGAGCAATATATCTATCTTCACTATGCTAAGCATCGATACCTTTCTGCCATGAACCCTGAATTTTAAATAATATAAAACTTGTTAGTAAAGCTATTGGATTTTTAAATAATAAATATTTTGGGGGCAAAATTAATCTTGATATACCACATGACTCGGACATGAATGAAGGGAGAGGAGCTCAAACTCATCCAGTGTGGGCCTGGACTATAAACTGCCACAACAATATAATATTTCTTATAGGTTCTAGTGATACTCTGATGAATTTAACTAATAGAAGCAAGCAGCTGCTACAATCAGCCTACGAGTCAAAAAAACAAATGCAAAATAAAATTTAGATTTTCTCAACACGGATAATAAATGCCACTACCAAATTAAGTCATCTTAAAATAATGCCTCCTACAAGCATATTTAACCTGAAATCTTTAGGTTATTCAGTATATTGCATCAATAAAAAAATGACCATTTTTTGGGGAAAATCAGCCAATAAAAATTTAACGAAATTAATCCATCTCCAAAACAAACTTTGATAATGTCCTTAAACCAAATGTATTTTTTTTTTAATGTATCTCTTGGTAGCTATGATTTTAAAAAGCGAAACATTTCTATTTTTAAAATCTTTTAATATGTTGGATAATGTTTAGTGTTATTGAATTGTAGATAAGTGAATTATTTTTGTGGCAATGTATTAATGAAAAAAAAAACAATTTTTGAAGTGATTCACATAAATACAACTTAGTTTTGAAATGGTTAACTTTAATTTTNAAAGTAATTTAATATTCTTGTTTTCTTTCGACATAAATGGTAGAACTACTAAATAAATACTTGCAATGGATTAAAATGGCTAGCAAATATCCATTTCTCAAAGTTCCAACTCTACAAGAATTAACAAACTTGATCTGAGATTCATATAACATATAAAGAATAAATTTCATTTTTTAATTGCAGTTAATTTAAACATGAAGTATAAAAGTTTCACAATGGCAGGAATCATATCGGTTATAGATTAAATGTTTATATTGTAGAGCAGGGGTCAGCAAACATTTTTGGTTACTTGTTCTATAAAAAATAAATAAATAAATTTGAGCCATAGCTCGAGCTGCGGAGAGAGACATTTTTTTAATAAATGGAACATGGTTTATGTATAATATTCTATATACATTGTATTGTATTCATACTGTAAATTGTATGTACATTATATATATTGAATAAATAGATGATATAATGTGCCCAGGGTTCCAGCTGCAGGTATGTACTGTATATTGTACAATGAAATTCTATTTTGAAATTTAAAAAAATTTCTAGCATTCTTTTCTAACAACTTTCAAATCACAATTCATACCTGTCTGCACTCTGCAGCTACTTCTATAAATAGAAGCAAGAGATTTTAAAATGACATACTAGTATATTCTACAATTTTTTTTTTTTAAAAAAAAGTCTCTTTGTTATGATTAACAAACCAACCCGTAAAATGAATAAGTAGCTTTAAATTTAGTAAAATGCTAGTTAAAAAAAATTGATTTTTTTTTTTTTTTTAATAAATAATTTTGTATCTAAAATTAAATTTGGAGAAATAATTTTATTACGCTCTTTGGCAATAATCTCATTGTTTTTCCCCCCTTCAAACTACTTTGCATTTCTGGTAGACTGAAACGCCTCATTTTGTTTACTTCAATATTAAAAAATAAGTAGGAGAGGGTGGGCCACACTGAGACACTGTAAACTGGAATAAAGAGATCTCTAGTAGCACTAACTATAAGTGTTTTCCCATAATCCTATTTGCAAAGGCTGCCTGTTCTGTGACTTGCGTTATTTCGTAATTTCAGCTGCTCAGTGACTTAAAGCCTTTTTCTTGAATTAGTTTTACAGTCAAAAATAAAACAAAACCGTTTTATATCGTTAAAAAGAAGTAACGTACCTTTTCATTGAAGCAAAATCGGACAATTATGTTGTATCCTTATAAGATTAACAATAAAAAAATGTAACAACAGGGTGATTGGGCCACCATGAGACAAAATATTTTTGTCTCATTGTGGTCCATACTTCATATCCTAATTCTCTGTTTTATTTACAAAGACAATGCTTTCTTACATTGGTAATTGATTAGAATACAAGTTTTTAATATCAGAGGGGGGCCCTAGTAAAGTTTTTCATTTGCTTTCCAGTCATAGACTATCTTTAAAATTTAATTTTCATTAGGTCAATGTCATAATATATTTTATAAAATCTTAAATATTTTAAAATGCTGAAATAAAACTACCAAATTAATTCTTCCAATTTTTTGTCTTAGAAACAACTTGTCTAGAGAAAGAAAAAGCATGAAGGGATATTTTAGTGAAAGCTCTCTGAGAAATGCTGTACAACAATAGTTAATGGGTATAAATAGTAAAAAATTGACATCATTTTGCTCAAACTGTATGGCAGCAAAGAAAATATTAGCATGAGCTGCCCCCCCCCCCCCAAAAAAAATAGGAACAGAAAAAGGTGAGCTAAACTAAGTTACATAATTCCAACAGACACTTTAGAGAAAAACATTTACCCTAGTAGTTTTCAGCAGCTAGATCATTATTCTGAAAATGATTTTGTTTAAATACAGTTCAGGGGGAAGAAGGAAATTTTTTACATAGGAAAAATAATACAGTAAGACTCGGTGACTTAGAAGTTACTTTTTTAAAAATGAAGGATTCATATTTCCTGCAATTTAAGATAATTTTGCAAAGCCTTTTCTATGGAACACAAAAAGGCTCCAATCCTTTAAATTTGAAATGGAATTTAAATTATTACTATCATTGAAATTAAATAGAAAACCAATACTGGTCAATTATGCACATTTTTTTTTTGACTACTTTTGTTGACTTTTTTTTTTTTTTTTAAATAATTAAATTTTGTTACAATTGTGAAGGCTTTTACTGTGCAATCATTTTTATTGAATAACTCCATTCATAAATCATTGTCTCAATATGGCCCATATGTGGGCCACAATGTGCAGATTTTTCGTCTTTAAATTGATGTTTATTTTTTTATTTTAAAGGTTCCTGTACAAAAGAGAATCATTGTAATATATGAAGAGTTAACTAAATTCTAAGAAAAAAAAATTATTTTTAAATTAAAGTTAAATACTATTTTTTAAAACATTAAAAACACTTTTTTGTCTCATTGTGCCCCCCCCCCCCCCTATACACTTTATTTTTTTTTCTACACTAAAAGCATTTTGTTTTCAATAAATTGATAGTAATGATCTTCCCAAGCTCCTTCCTGGCAATAATAATTTAACTCTTTGGATAATAATCAAAGGCTGATCCTTCATACCAGTCCCAAGTTTTATAGATTATGTATTTTTTATTTTTTACTGAATTTGTTATAACTCAAAACTTCTATTAATCCTACAATATATTTATTTACTAAAGTGTGAATTAACTAGACTTTTTGTTTGCAAATATAAGTCCTCTAGGTGTAGGTTAGAGAGGATAAATTATTTTGAACTGTGATGTAAGGGGTTTATATTAAAATACTATTTCTCCTTCACTACCACTAGGGTTTCTTTACATTTTTTAAATCCTACAACTTGGTTCTATTTTATATCTTGAGAAAATATTATTTTAGTGGAGAGAAAAAAAGCTAACCCCTTTCTCCAACTAAAGAAAAAAAGATTAATGCTGCTAAAACCCTGATTTACTGTACATTATATGTACAGTATATACAAGGGTTGGACAAGATAATGGAAACACTACACACTTGCAGGACTCTAAATAACTCTAGGTATTCACAGCAAGTTAGGAGACTGGCCTCAAGCTCCAAGCCACTCTAAGCATATTTTGCCGCAGCCTAACATTTATATTCTATATAATAGGTAGACTGGCTATATCTAAATTAACTAGCAAATATACTGTAAATAGTTAAGTATATAGTGCCACTATAGTATTTGTTAATTCAGATAAACTAGTCTACATAATTACCATAAGCTGCCATAAAATTGCCCTGAGCAACATTATCCTCAAAGCAAAATTTGCTGCGAGATTTAAATGACTATTTCGAGCCCTGCATGTTTTTTTCATAAAGTTGTCCACCATGATGATTTTAATGAATGTGACTTTTTGAAATAAATTATGTCCAATGTTTTGTGATGTCACTGAATGCCTTTTTTAATCATGAAATTTTACTTTTTTTTCAGTGTGATATAACTTTATAGTGTCTACATAAACTATGTATAAGATTGGATTATTCAAATTTTAAAAGACAAGATGTCCACCCTCCTTCCAACACCTATAATGTTCAAATTCTTGGACATTCGTGTTTGTTTGATTCTATATTATTTTTAAAAAAGTCAATTATTGTTTAACTATAGTTATTACAATACTTTGAAATAAAAAGTTATTTTTAATAAGTAATTGCTATCTACTTATTAAAATTGCTCACAAAATGTAAAAGAAAAAAATTAATAATTTTTAATAATCGATTGTCACAGCATACAGTGCATGCATACACCGTAAATACAGTTTCCATTTAATATTGATGTTCCATTCATGGAAGCTACAACTTTAACTGAAATAACTTTAAAATAATCACTTTTCTTTTCTATAGGAAAGCATCAAAATTCATTGAGTTATGTTCACCAGCCTCCCTTTCCTTATTAAAATAAATTATGTAAATATAAACAGCCTACTCATAGAAAATCTGGATGTACAGTACATAGAAATACTGTAAAAAAAATTGCTTTGTACTGTATACATTTTTTCTTTTATGAATACATAATTCAGACTTCATTTTTTGATTTGTCTAATTATAAATTTTAGTCATTCACGAAACATTCATATTAGAATTTAAAAAAATTAGCAATAAATGCATATTTGCTATGCTACCATAGTCTGTTATGTTTTTTGATTGACTTCAATAAATAATAGTGACTTGGATTTAAATTAATTTCCAAATTTAATTATTACATCTTTAATTAATTGAGTCGTTAATTTCACAAAACCTGTATAATTTTTAAAAAAAATTGATTGTACAAACAATAAGCTAATATTAAAAAAAAAACCGTTTTATATAAGTAAAATATCAAATGGAGATGACCACATTTAATCAGGGCAACATTATATGAAAAAGGTCACAAACTATGTTGACAGGTGACTAAGCAGAATGACAATGTACTGTATATAGAATATATTCAGATCTACATATACTGTTTATAAAGATAGGGTATACATACAGGTATATATTAATATACAGGGCACCCATAAAGTTTATCCATTTTTGTGATAACATAAATAATTTTGCCTCGAGATAATCGAAGAGGATGTTAACCATATAAGAGTGAATCACAATTGCTTCCACCAGATTGTGGGGTTTAACGTTCATAGAGTTGCAAGAAGAAATCACTTGCAAATTCAGGAAACCCTTGCCAAACAGGGTAAATATCCGCATCCTTATCAATAAATTTAAGAGAATAGGAAATGTAACGGACGATATAAACGATCAGGAAGACCAGCTACATCTGCAAACACCATTGAACGAAGTCCACAGGAATCAACTCGTCCGAGTGCTATGTTAGAGGTATAAAAAGCAACCATTTGTAACATTCATTTCACCCTTAAAATTGTATCTACCAAGTATAGGTTGTGCACAAATTGGAGATAGAAGCCTCTGCAACTCATTCAGCTATGTGTACCGATCTGGGTGTTTGCGACAATGAAAACTTCATGGAACATATCCGTTTCAGTGCAAGGCTACATTCCACATTTGTGGTACAATTAACAAACACAACTGTCGTATATGGAGTGATGAACCACCACATTAAGTGTTGCGTTTCACAGAATTTGTTATACAATGTCTTGCATACTGTAATTGAACGCTGGCAGCAGTGCAGGGAGGCCAGGTTAAATGTTGCTAAAACCATCATTTGTTAATGTATACAGTATATCCGTATAATAAACATCTGTTCATCCCATTTAATTACAATCATTATTTCATTAAAATGGATAGAGACTTTCTGGGCACGCTGTATAGTATTATACTGTGCATATTTTTAAATATACACACAAACACAGTATATAACCTACACCACAATATACACAGTATGGTATATAAACTGTATTAAAATATTACTTTTGCCATAAAATAAATAAAATTGTATAGTACAATCCGAATGTGTAATATACAGTATTTTTTTTTTTTAAAAAAAAATGCTTGCTTGGATTTTAAACATGTACAGTATATAACAATCTGATAAATATTTTATAAGATATCTTTTTTTAACGTACCACTTTGAAGCTTATTGGTACAATATAGAATTTAAACCAGATATAAAATTTAGAATCCAGTATAACCTAAAACCTTAGATGTTAATAAGTGTTGACGTTTTAGAAGGAGATAAAAATCTTTGTTTGAAAATGTATGGTGATTTACACCACAGAAAAAGCATTTATCTTTAAAAACATTTTAAGTAAAAAGAATTAAAAAAAAAAAAAACTAATTACTGTATAAGTATGTATATACATTCAGGGGCGTAGGGAAGGGGGGGGGGGAGCCTCCCCTTCCAACTTTGGTAGATTCCTAAAGTTGGGAAATTTTGTATTTGTGTTGGCAGTTGGGAAAAACCCAGTTTAAGGAGATGTAAAACTGTTGGAAAAATTTTATATAAAATATTATCGGAAATTTTTGTACTGTT
>PXIH01S0001822.1:41542-52271 GCA_003024985.2 Euperipatoides rowelli
AAAGTTATAAGCATTAATAAAATTAACAATAAGTGATATACTGTACAACATGTTGTTTAACGATATTGTATTAAAATTCACATAATAACACTTGAAATACGGTATGCTATAAAATATTCCCTAAAAAAAAAATTTTTTTAGACAGTCACAGGACAAATCTAACTGAATTAGGTGTAAAATACAAATGAAATCAGTAAAATACAGATTTTATTTGTATTTTAGGCCTATTTTAGTAAAATTTGTACTGGCTAACAATAACTTTTTAGGAAATATTTAAGGGCTTATTTGGAGTGTTTTAATGACCTAAAAGCATACATATTTTGGGGGTTTTATGACATAAAATTCCAAACCCTAGCTATTAGTAAGTACTGATTAGTCAATCCACAATTACCCAATCCCTTAAACATATTTATTTGGCTGAGTTTGGAAATGAAATGGTGAGCAGCAAGCCCATAATCAGTAAAATTTACTTTTAAAATTAGAATAACAAAATAATTCATTATAGTGAATTAAAATTTACAATAATAAGAGTTTGGATAGTGCAGTTCTAATTGCAGGGTGAAATAATATGGGCTATACAATAGTCTATTTGATAAATATCTCTCTTATGTTAGTTTAACTTAAATAATCTGTTTAATAATTTTGTACCATAAGTTACTCATGACATGATTTTTCATTTTCTTCATGTGCTTTTATACAGTATAAATGGACGCTTCAATGTATGTAAGACATTTTTTAATGGTTACGATTATGCTCAGTGCTCACTGCTGTCAACTTAGTTGGAAATGATACCCCACACACACACAAAATTTCATACCATGAAATTTTCTACCTAAATTGGACTCCGTTTTTGAAAATGATCACCGTTTATAATCCTCAGGGATATTTGGGGGATCCTGATCTTCAAAGCTTCCTATGGGTGTGGTAGGCTACATGTCTGTTCCAAACGGTAGGCTTCTTAAAAAATAGAGTAGTTTTACTATAAATCCCTACTATATGGCAAATTACATTATTAAATCTACTTATGTTTCAATCATCTAAATGAAAATCCTCAATTTAAGTGTTTTAAATAGTTTATTATTAATTCTTTCAGAACAACTAGGTGATCTATTTCTTTGAAGTTGATATTTTTATTATAAAAACTAAATTTTTATTTTTTTAAAACTATTGATTTTAAGTATGAATATAATAATGTCAATTATTTAATGGTTTTGAGTCAGTGAGCAATCAATTAGAACAGGTTGTAGTACTTAATATAATAAGTTGGTGCAGTAATTTCTCAATAGATGAAAGCATTGAGTAGATGACTGTCATCATTGTTGTCATGAGTGGTAAAGAACCCAACATCATCTGTGTACAATATAGAAAATATAAATTAAATGCTGTATTATAGGAGCATGGCTCCTGTGGATTTAACCAAGAAAATAATTTGTGACAAAGTACTTTGTATTATTTATTCATTTACTAAATTAATTTAAAGATAATCTGAATAATAATAAAAGATTAGAAATGTTTGTATATATTGGTTGATATTCCACCTCAACCACTCATCCTAGCATGTTTGATTTACTTGAAAGCCCTGCTAAAGAAACTCCGGATGATGCTATTTGGTCTCCCTATGACCTTCCCTGCCCTGGAGATGAATTTTTCAAATTTTAGGGTAAAAGGAGCCCCAAAGTTTGCTGACCAACTGTATAGCAAACTCTGGAGCTCCAATTACTTCAGACGCAGCCTGAGATACATTTTAAAAACTTACAAAATAATAAAGCATAATTTTGTAATAGTACCAAGTGCTATTTTTCCAAAGAACATAAAATTTTCTTCACAAAATTGGAATAAACGGAATATTGTTGATATACAAGGTGTAAAAATGTATACAAAAATGAATGGAAAAAAATAATAAACCGCTAAAAACCATATTTATTTGGAATTTACACAAATTTACACCATAACACATTCAAGTCAGTTCCTGTCTGAAGGTGAAATGAAAACAAGAAGATCTTTAATATCTTTAACTTCGGCAGGTTTAATGCCAGTTTATGGGGATGGATTCAAGGAAATATTTAGGTCTATATTACTGTTTTACCATATATTACTACTTTACCATATTTGGAAGGTCTTGGAACACAGCAAAGTGCAATCCTTAACTATATTTATTTGGACAACTTCTGAATCTGGAAAATACCATTTTTTGTTTTTGTTTTGTTTTTTAAAAATACAGGATTTAACCCTTCCCTCCAATTTTTTTAAGATTCCTATCTATTAGAATATTAAAAGGTAATGGATTAGTCACCATGGCCTCCAAATATGATTTAGCAGTAAAATGACTTTCATCTTTAAGACAAGTCCAAAATCCAGGTTGCACTGGTTAAAAGAATGTCCCCGGACTGGGAAAATATGGCAAATGTTCACCTTAATGTCAACAAAATCACTCAAACACTATGAAAAACAGTGCAAAAAAAAAGGTAACACAATTACAGAGTTCAATCCCAAATTACAACAAACTCAAATGCCTAACACTTTGATGTGCTATCATAAAAACACAGATAATTTCAGGCTTTGTAGATACAAATATTGTGGTTCATTTAAAATGATATTAGGAAAAAGGGCCCATGCCTTAATTATAAATTTATACATTGTAGAGATAAAACATGTCAGGCTTTTAGAGTCACTCTACTCTAAGTAATATTTCCTTAACCCTAATGTGGCAAAAAAAATGTACCCATCATGACTCATGAGACTCTTAACCACCTCAATTAATTAAATTGACTTAAAAAAATCTCATTGAGTTCTAATAAATTTGAATTAAATTATATGTTAAATAATTGTAATCAAACTATACTTATAAAGCTATAAATAAGTATTCTATTTTTAAAAAATTTCTAAGCTTCCAAGTGGGGCGAGCCCCTCCCACACCCTCTCCCTTCATAATATGCTTTACACTTCATTGTAGAGGGGTGGGGGGCTGATAAAAATTGATAAATTGAGCCCTTCTTTGATTTTGTGGGCCCTTCTTTGGTTTTGCCGACTGGGCCCTTTACCTTAAATCTGCCATTGGCCATAGCCCAAGCTATTTTATGGTTTAGGTCATTTTTTTGTATTTTAACCAAAGATCAATATCTCCTCTATTTAGGGCCGATATATGAGCTTTGTTTTTTTTTTCAATGATGAGATTTAGTATGTTGGAATCGATCCAAGGTCTTTTTTTTTGTGCCATTTTTTCTTAGAGACCTTTTTAAGGGGAGGAGCATGTGCATCAAAGGTGTTTAATAGGTAATTGTTGAACAGGTTTACCGTGTCGTTTATATTATTAGCCAAGGCCAAATTATGCCATGGTATTGAGCTTAAGTCAGCTAGGAAGTTGTTCGCCACAAATTGTTTGAAGGATCTTATGTATTGTGATTCTTTGTTAATTTTCGGGAGGGCTAATTCATTGCACATATTAACATAAACTTTTGAAAGGTGATCACTGAGACCATTGGAAATCATAATTTTATCAGTCTGCCTATTATATAAAACATGATCAAGGCATTTTGAAGTTAAATTAGTAATTCTGGTTGGATATTTGATGAGTTGGTCGAGAGAAAACTCATTTAATAAATTTTTGTAATTTTTGGTTAGGTTTGAGTCAAATTTAGCATAGGAAAATTACAACATTTTTTTAAATATATTTCTTGCTCATGATGTACTGGTACTGTAGGAGGATGACACACGATGATTTGGGGCCATTGACAAACTTGGCTGGTTACTAAGGAATTTTTGAATGTTGCAAAGATAAAAAAAATGTTTATAGTTTATAAAATAAGGTAAAGATCGTAGACAGGATAATGGTAACTATTTTTCAAATTAACCAAAGCATGTTGGCATGCCAGCTGAAGACCTGGTACTAGGCTTGCACCTAACTTGCAGTCGGATCTTCATTTTCAGAGTAAAAACTGTCAGGGGTTCATTTGGAAAAAATATTTTTTGGTATTTGCCTCTGCAGAATGCCTCTTGAAGGCCACATGGTACCCCCCCCCCCCCCTTCCCCAATGCACACACACACACAGTTCATGAGTTATATAAACTTTACTTGTAAAATGAGTAAAATATTACTTTGAAGCCTTGGGGTTGGTCCACCTAAACTTCCATACTGCTAGCATTTTTGTCACAGAAGTATTTAAACATGTCACCTGACTTCCAGTAATGGCTGATATATGCTAAATTTATGAAAGTTTTTAAACAAGTTACAAATTTTGAAGAAATGATAATATTTGAAGCATTTAATTTTTGGAGAATGGTTAATTTTGAAGCATAACAATTGTTTTCAATAGTTCAAGTAATAGCAGCAATTTAATTTTGCAGTAGAAATGGAGCTAGCACATAAAATTGTAGAATTAATATATTGTAGCTTTCTTGAATTTGTAGATAGCTTAAGGCAATGATAGCACACATAATTTTGAAATAAGCACAAGTTAATGATATAGAAGATTACAATTTAATTACTTTTTTTTTTTAAATCTAACATTTAACGTCTTTAATTTGTATCTCCAGTTCAACATCATTAACATAAATATATTTAATAATTCTTCAAAAAAACACTTAGAAAAACTTTAACTATCTTCTAGCTTGATAGAATATAAACACAACTTTATCAATTATAGTTTTTGTACTTGTTTACATTATTTCTTACCCCCAATAATTTAGCGTAACAACATTTCTCCCAAAATTGAACAATAACTTTAAGATCTAATGTCAATTTCAACACAACATGGCTGAAATACAGACTATTTATTTCCTTCGGGAAAAGCAATGAGAAAAGCCCATCAGTTTTTTATTTTGCCCACATTGGCTATTTCATTCATTTATTATCAAATGAATATGGAAATTATTGCTATTTATTGGATTTTATTTGATAGTTGAACTGTTTAGAAATGGTTTACAAACGAGTAAATTAATAAAACTGCAAGTAGAGTCTAGAATTACTTTGCAGAAATATACAAAAACACCTAATTCTCTAAGAGTACTTTTATATTAAATCAAAAATGACTGGCTAGAAATATTGGAACAAGGATGAAGGGAAAGTTACATGATTTGGTTTTAAAATTTAGGTAACTATTTTATGATTTTAAATGATTGGTCCTACATTTCAAACCAGCAAACTGCCGACTTAGATGCTACAGCCAATCCACCAATTTATAACATTAAAAATAACACAATACTGAACAAAAATTTAAACTCATTGAGAGTATTCATCCATACTCAAACAGGTTTTTTAAAATAAAAATATGAATAAAAATTACTATGGAAATTCAAACTACCCCTCTCCCATCCTACATTATGAAAAAACCAGACCTATTCTTTCAAAGAAAAGCATACTTCCATTGCCATGATAGTAGTATACAGGGAAAAGAGAAAAATAAAATTCTTACAAATAGAGATTATTTAAACATTTGAATTGGCAGACAAAATTGATTCAACAAAAAAAAGTATGGTACCTTAAATATAGATGGCAGATAGGTGTGTGTGCATGCTAAGTCTATGGAGAGTGCTTGCTAAGAACTGATTAACTGTAGTAAATATATACATATAATTATAAATTCATAAATATATATTGCAGGAGGGGAGATGAAATTATAGTGATTATAAATAGTTCTAATGAGGCATGACAAATAATTTCACATCTGCTAACTTTCTATCAGATATTCTCTAATACTTAAAAATATATACCGTATGTATATATTTTTTTATTCTCTTTAATCATATTTTAATATTAGCATATTACATCTTAAAAATGTCTTAAAAATTGGAAAATTACTAATTTATTACGCCCTACTTTCGGGTTCATCAAAACTGTAGGAAAATAATTTCACAAATAGAACTCGCCTAATAGGAACCATTGTTTACATTTAAGAAGCTAATTTAATCTTAACTATATCATTTTTTTTAATGTTTATCTCAATTCTAATTGTTTTTAAACAATTTATTAAAATTTCCTCCCATTAAAAACAATTAAAAAATAAGAAATAAGAAGCTGTTTGTTTATTTAATACAAGATTTACATCTTATGATCTAATATAGTGTTTCTCAAAGTGGGAAACATCTTCCCCTCCTCCTTCCCAGGGAGCCTTGAAGCTTTAGTTAAGGAGACATAACCTTTGGATCAAATCTGAGAATTATTTAGAATATTACACCTGATAGTAAATTATTTTGTCAAAATATGAGATCACATGATCCATCTCATTATCCAGAATAGAATTAGTACTTCTCAAAGTGGGGCAATGCCCCCCTCCCTCCCGGAAGCCCTGAGGCTTTAGTTAGGGAACCACAAGCTTTGGAATCAAATCTGGGAATTGTCATTTCAAATATTACACCCGATATTAAATTATTGTGTCAAAATATGAGATCACATCCATCTCATTGGCCAGTATAAGTTCGGGAAGGTTGCAATACATTTTAAGTTTGCTTACATCATTTTTAATTATATGTGTTTTTTTATAAGACAAATGTTTGTAAAAATACTTTTTTTTTTTTCAATAAAAAAGTTATTTAACAATTTTAGTGAAATTTTGTACATAAGCATAATCATCGCCTTACCTATAGTGTAATTATTTCATTAGGCCTATTAATTTTGGGATTTTTCTAGCATCAAACAACTACCAAAAAATAAAAAGCCTTATCAAAGAATTGAGGGAGGGGGGCATTAATGTGCTTATGGACGGCATGATTATGGAGAGGGAGAACAAAGTATTTTGAGGGACTGGGAAATGTTAGAGGCATTAATTTTGACACCAGGTTATAAAAGAGTTTGAGAAACTATTTAGTCATGAACTAAAGCCCTCAAAGTCAGGACCTGTTTTGGAAATGCAGGCAGTATCAGTGTGAAACCATCTCATTTAAACTTTGATTAATAAGTTTTGGGAATTCCTTCCTATAAACAAGGTTTTAGTGATGATAGGTTAATTGATGAACTATTATTCCAACAGTTTGTTAAAGGGCTTAATTATAAATATTGACTGGACGTATTAAAAGCTACGCTCAAGAATTTTGAAGATACGGTGGAATATGCAATCCATTTAGAAGAGTGTGAAATGAGGTTTTCAGATAGCAGAAGGGACTGTTAGCATGTCCAATCCGATAAATCCAATACTCAGGTTTAAATAAGCGAATTGAAAAATGAATTAGAAGGGATAAATTGAAATTGTCATAATTTAAGAAAAATTACAAGATCTTAATGTTCAGTGTTGGAACTGTGGAAGAGTTAATAATCTCCAACGAATGTGCAGGGGGTGGAGGAACAAGATAAATCATGATGCCTTGTGCAGTCTTAATAAACTTGGTCATAGAGGAATACTTTCTACTTGGGGGTTCAACATAGGATTGGTCAAATGGAAACTAATGTGGGAAATTTAAAGTGAACACTCTCATTGTGATGCTCGTTTGGAGGGAGCTGTAGTAAAGAATCACAAAACCGGGCATAAAATTGAGAAAAAAATTCAAGAATGATAAGGTAGAGACAATTCAAGGAAGTATGAGATATGAAACTAATGTTGATGTTGAGTTTGTCAACTCACACGAGACAAGCTTGTAATTGAAATGTTTGTATGTGGTCATCCCATTAGGGCCCTAATTGATACTGGAGATCAAATCTGTCTGTTCAATAAAGGCTTCATTGAAGAATATGTTGATGCATTATGATTTCCCTATTGGTCTCATGACCCCTATTTCTGACCAACAGATCCAAGCACAAAGTGCTATCATTGACATGGACATAGGGAAGAGAGAGTGCATTACTGGGTTAAATAAGTTTCACTCTTATGATCTTATAATCAGGAATATGATGTGTAAACAGCATACAAAGGAATTATTGACATTGAAGGAGGGACCTTGAAACTAAAACTTGATTACGCCAACACTAGGTCTGATTCCATGAGAACAGGTAGAAAAATAATGCTGTTCTCTTCAGTTAAAAGAGGTAGGTAAATCACATTTGAGTGAACTGAGTTAAAATCTAAAATTAGATGAATTAGAGTTGTCTGACAATCAGAAGACTACACTTTTAAACATTCTAGAACAAAGCAACAAAAAATACTAATTGAAGATGCAGCATAAATGACCTTCCCTCCTGCAATCTGAATTTTCTGGCTGATCAAGCTATTTACCAGAAACAATACTCCCATCAGGAAGAAAATAGATAGGCAAGAAAGATCTGGTATAATTAGCAAAACATGTTAAAATTTCAATACCCATGTTCCTTGAAATAAATCTTCCACTGACATTAAAATTGTTCTTGATTTAAGGAAAATTAATCAAAATATTGAAACCTGTAACTATTCACTCAAGTGTATTGATGAGATTATTGAAAAGTTATGAGAGTCAAAGTCTTTTCCATCCTTGATCTGAACAACGGGCATTGCAATGTCAAACTTCATGAAAGTGTTAAACATAGGTTTTCCTTTAGTGGTCCTTTTGGGCGATATAGGATGGAGATGTATCTCAGGGAATGTCAACCAATGCTAGATTGTTCCAAAAAGCCATGAATGAGGCCTTATTTGACATAATCTCTCATGTGGTTCCAGGATGATGTAAGGAATATTTACTCATGACATACAGGAACTAAAAAAAATAAACATTTGCAGTCACCCTTTAAGTGTCCTTTTTAAAACATCAATGAAGTTCCTGGGGTACATAGTTGATCAAGATGATTCTCGCCCCACTAATGACAATTTGGAGGCTGTTAAAAATTATGAAGGACGTCATGTGGAACTATTAAACAAATCAGAAGTTTCTTGGATACGGTAAACTTTTACCGCAAATTCATACCAGGCATAACATATTGCTTGCCCTGTCTACTAATTGCTTAAGAAAAGTAACACAAAGTTAATATGAACTAGTGAAGTAGAATTGCTATCCAAACACTTGAGACTAAATTAATTGAAATTTTGAAATACCCTGATTTTAGCAGGGACTTTCTTACAAAAATTGATGCCAGTGGTATTAGAATTGGGACTGTACTTGAGCAAAGAAATAATGGAGAGACACATCCCATTGCATTTTGTTGCAGGAAACTCAATCCTGCAGAACGGCGGTAGTCTGCAATTGAGCGAGAGGCTTTGGCCATAGTGTAAGCCCTCGCTCAATTTAAGCACCTTACTTATGGTTATAGGATAATTCTCCAAACCAATCACAGACTAAAAGACACTAATACAAGACTCATGAGGTGGCTGTTGCAGGTGCAACATAATAATTTACTTATAGAGCACCAACCAGGTAAGTTCATCTTTGTCACTGATTAGTTGTCCTCTAAATACAGTGAAGAATCGCCTCGCATCACTCGCTACATCCCAGTTAAATGAAGCTTTGTCAATTAAAATAATAGTTAAAGGTCAGCATGGAGATCAAAATTGCATTAATTTAATTGTGAAGGTCAAAAAGGGTGAAATAGAAGATGGATACTAATAAGATCATTCCTGCTAGATACCATGGTAGGAAGTATATAGTTGTTGCTCCATTAGAATTGGGAACTCATATCATGTCATTCTATCATGATGGGTTTACTGGTGGCCATCTTTCTGCTCCCATAATTTGTGTAAAATAAGGTTTATGTTCACTTGGAACAGAATGGTGAGTGACATAAGTGAATTTGTTAGGACATGTAGTTTATATCAGAAGAGGAGCATGACGAGAACCAAAACCCTGTTTCAACCCATGATCCCATCAAAGCTCCACTGATAAGGGTATCAGTAGACACTTTGGGTCCCTTTGTTTCTACTAGGCATCAGCATAAATATGTTGTGTGGCTTGACTATTTCATTCACATGATATTTGTTTCTCTATTAAGGAATATTGAAACTGAGATGGTAGCAAGTTACTACATAACTAATATCTTCCTTAGTATGGTTCTTCCCTGGAAATTGTTACTGGCAGGGTGGGCAGTTTACTGGTAACATAATGATTCTTTACAAGGCCCTATGCATTAAGGGTGTATACACAAGCCCTTATAACCCTCAAAGCAACAGTGTAACCGAAAGGGTTAACTCTTAAGATATTGAGTGTGCTTGCTCACCTGTGTGAATCCCACTATTCAATATGGGATGACTATCTCCCTTTTGTGGGTCAAAATCTTAATTCAATACATAGAAACGTGGGAGATAGTCTCTTTTACATATTTTATGAGTTTGATAAAATTCATCCTGCTGTTCAGATGGATGGATTGGATGACACTGATATCAGACCCGTCCTTAATTAATATCTTCAATGAAAGAGCAATTAAATGAAGCACGTGAGAGTATGACCGAACATCTTGTCATCAATCAAGAATTGTGAACCTAAATCACACTTGATCAAATAATGGAATTAAAACCTGGGGATGCAGTTTTATGTTTGGATCAGACCAGGTAACTAAAAAAAAGAAACATAAAATAATGTGGTATAAAGAACCCTACAGGGTTGTACTGAAGTTAGGTAGAGTGAACTATGGATTCAGGAGCATTACCAACCCTGATGATTAAATATAAGCTTAAAACACCAAAACAAATGCACATAGTGTATAATATAGTATTTATTAAAAAGGAATATTACCAATTATAATTTTGGATTATACATTATGCCTAGGGGTTCCAATACCGAATACCGGAATCTCGGACGATTTTACTACTACCGAAATACCGGTATTAAATCAACAAGATACCGGTATTTCGGTATTGTAACAAAAATACTAAATTTCCAATTAAAAGTGTTTATACTGAGC